>KN361074.1:18224-29786 GCA_000785685.1 Uromyces viciae-fabae | reverse complement strand
AACTAAAGAATTCCTGCTCCTTCAGGGTGAAATAATAATTTTTTTATTGAGTCCACTTTAGAGTACCACAGCGCAGTTGGAGTTCTGAAGGGGATCCAAGGGCGCAGTTGAGAGGTTTGGAGGCACAGTTGGAGTTTTGAAGGGGATCCAATGGGCCTGGGATGTTCAAGGACTTAATGCTAAGAATTTACCAATACTACAATTTTTGTATGTACATAAACTATTTTAGCTGGGTAAGAAAGATTATTATGAACTTGGAGTTCACCCAGAGGCCTCCTTTTATGTGTTTCTGGAGCCTCGAGGCAAAGCAAACACTCCCTGTAGCCTGGAAGGACTTGGGAACTGTATTACACCATGTGGGACGCTTTTTTGGGGCTTTCTGTATTTTTGGTTGAATATTGGGGGTCTAAAACTTCCCTGAGTATTTTTCCCGTGTTTTGTAACCTCTAAGGTCCTTGGGATTAATTTGGTATTGTTGGGGTGTTACTTGTTTGACCAGGATAAATGCTAGAATGTAGCCTGTATTGCTACTAGTGCAATACAGCTATTTTCTTTAGAACTAAGTGTTTGGTCATTCCTTAGGTCTTGTAACTGTATCAACTGTTATTTCACCGTGTGAACATGTGCTGATAATTTTTTGGGGCTCTCTGAAGTCATTTTGAATGATGCAGATACTCCAAAAACATGCGCTATAGCTGTAATGAGGCTTGGAGACCGTTTGCTTTCCATCTTACCTCATGTTTGGTCAAGCCCCTTGTGTATGTAACACAATTGGGGCTGTCTGTATGGCTTTTCCACCGTTTGGAAGCCTTGTTTGTGTTTTTGTGTAATTTAAAAAGATATATAGGCACATGTGTTATGTATCCTGTATTCTCAGTGTTCTTGTTTCATAGTAACTGTATTGGCCTAACTTCTAAACTAAGCATAAATCCACTTTTTTGCATGTATTTTTGGCTTAGGTCATAGTTGGCCTTGCACACTCAATCCAAACATGACATGTGAAGCAAGTTGTTTACACATAAACACGTTTAAACTAGTTTTATAGTAGTTTCTGCCCAGTTATGGCAAAAAGGGCTAAGGAGTAGGAATTTGGGGGTACACCCAGTGAGTGACCCTAGGTTATTTTGCATGAGGAATCAATTTATGAAATAATATTTCTACTATTTATACTACTTCATAGAGTATTTCTTCTTTTATTTTTTATAATAATATTTTTGATCATAAAAATATTATTCATATTTTATTCTGCTATGTGTTAGTTGGCTCTAACATAGTAGCCAGCTGACAGGCTTTGACTTTGGAAAATCGTCCAAAGTCATGTTTGCCAAAGTTTTTCATTTATTTTTTTTATTGTAGGTGATTTCTCATTCACGATCCTTTTTTATTTTGTCGGTTTGCTGTGATGCAAAATTGCTACGTCAATGGACTTTTTTGGGTTGTTGTTAGTTTAATGTGATGCCCAGTCATTTATTCCTGTGAGTTTGGATCATTCTCCAAAGTGATTATGGCCCAGTTTTTCCGTTGTTCATCATTCAGTTACATATTCTGACTGGCTCCCCACATTATTTGACTTGTTTGACTTTTGGAAAATTGTCCAAAGCCATTTGGGCATGATTTTTGTTTCATGAGGTTTAGTTTTTTTCCTTGTTTTTGTCTTGGGTAGCTTATCACCTTGGAGAACTACTGTCCTTCCCACACCACTTTTGCAGAAGGTTGTCACAGGTATTTGTGAACTTTCATGTTTGCTGGCAGATTCCTGACTATATTGCATTTTTTTCCTCCAGTTTAACATTTATGAATGACTTCTTCTTCCGAAGGACACCGGTACGTGCAATGTAACTTTCAGTGTGTTGAACTTTGTTGCCACCAGGCACAGCTGGTACTGTCCTTAAACAAAGGCCCACGCCTGGAGTGTGGTCATTTGGAACCCACATATTGCAAAAGGGGAAATGGTTGAATGGTCTTTTTTGGCACCTCCACGCACCTTTTTTTGGTTCTTCAATACACCATTCAAGCTTTACCTGCGCCTTATCTGCTTACATCCTAATGTGTTTTCCTTGAGAAAGGCAATGCACCATTTGTGAAACATGAAGACAGCTACTAATACAACGTTCCCATCTGCTCCTGGCCCACAATCCTCTGTCCGCCCATAATCCTCTGGAGCACTCTGTCTGTGAACCCATGAACTCTTTGCTTCAAAAGCTGAAGAATGGTTCTTTGCCTAGTACTGCTGCTTTCCTTCATTCAAATCTCAATGCAAGAAGCATTCCGTCTGGGACTTCGGCATTTTCCAAATCAATCTATGAATTTTTAAAGGGAGTCCTTGGCGTGGAAGGACCAAATAAGAAACTTCCTCCTTCGCCATCTTCTCAAGATTTATTCAATTTCCACTCATCTCCAATCCCCTCATGTGATAGCCAAAATGTCCTCTCATCATTTCGCAATTACTTATCAGAGCACACAGCCTCGGAGCTGTTGGTTGGAGGGATGAGAAAGAGTATTCCCATTGTCTGTCATCAATTTTTTTTTGAAGATCTAGCAGAGGCAAATGTCATTCACGTCAGCTTTGCTTGGGATGAACTGCCTGACTCTCCTTACAACCAATGGTTTTCAAGAATGATTTTGAAACATTGGAAATTTTCTCAAAATAACTCTCTCATATCCAAATATTTCATTTCACCCTCAGAGGATACACCCAATAACGGTCAAAAAGTTTTATTTTGTTGGCTTCATGGTTGCCAGAGAGAGGCCCGCCGATTATCTCGGAATCCCAACTGGCGTAAAGACCAAGCCTCTTTTGAGAAGGACTTGTAATGTCAGCTGGCTACTATATTAGAGCCAACTAACAAATAGCAGAATAAAATATTAATAATATCCTTATGACCAGTAATATTATTAAAAAAAATAAAATAAGTAAAACTCTATGAAGAAGTATGAATAGAAGAAAAACTATTGCATAAATGGATTCCCCATGCAAAATAACCTAGGGTCACTCACTAGGTGTACCCCCGAATTCCTACTCCTTAACCCTTTTTGCCATAAATGGGCAGAAACTAACATAACACAGGCTAAAACTGTGTTTATATGTAGATAACTGTATATACATATTATGTATATTTATATGGGTAAGGTATACTATGGAATAAGTTGGAAATACATGCAAAATAGCTGATTTTCGCTTAGTTTAGAAGTTAGGACCATACAGTTAATGAGAAACAAGAATACTGCTAAATGCAGGGCATTTACATATGTCTTGTTACATTGCAAAAAAACTACTTAAACAAATGTAACACACGGTGAAAGAAACTAAATTAGAAGCCCCCTGTATGTTACATAAAATAGAGGCTTGACCAAACATGAGTCAAGAAGGAAAGCACACGGTGCAGAAAGCCACATAACTACTATAGCAAGAGTTTGTGGGGTATCAGTATCATTCAACATGAGTCCAGAGCACCCCAAATAATTATCAGATCATTTTCACACAGCAAACTAAGCCCGATTATATTTACAACGCCTAAGGCGTGACCAAACACCTTGTTCAAAGGAAAATAGCTGTATTACACCAGTAGCAATACAGGTTACCTTCCACCATTTATCCTGGCCAAACCAATGACGCCCCAAGGATACCAGATTGATCTCAAAAAACCTCAGAGGTTACTCAACACGGGAAAAATACTCTGTACTAGTCTAGACCCTCCAGTACTGAATAAAAAATACAGGAACAAGGCAAAAAGCGCTCAAAACGTGATAACCCCAATCCCTACTAACTTGTGGTTATCCTGTATGCCCCAGGGATGGGAAATATTATATAAGGAGGCCTCTTATCCACCTTTCCATCCCTCATCATCTTCTTCTCTAGAATCAAAATCTAACAACTTAAACTTCTCATTTAATTTTTCTATCTCTATTTTTATTATTTTTATTTTTATTTTATTTTTATTTTTATTTTTATTTTTATTTTTATTTTTATTTTTATTTTTATTTTTATTTTTATTTTTATTTTTATTTTTATTTTTATTTTTATTTTTATTTTTATTTTTATTTTTATTTTTATTTTTATTTTTATTTTTATTTTTATTTTTATTTTTATTTTTATTTTTATTTTTATTTTTATTTTTATTTTTATTTTTATTTTTATTTTTATTTTTATTTTTATTTTTATTTTTATTTTTATTTTTATTTTTATTTTTATTTTTATTTTTATTTTTATTTTTATTTTTATTTTTATTTTTATTTTTATTTTTATTTTTATTTTTATTTTTATTTTTATTTTTATTTTTATTTTTATTTTTATTTTTATTTTTATTTTTATTTTTATTTTTATTTTTATTTTTATTTTTATTTTTATTTTTATTTTTATTTTTATTTTTATTTTTATTTTTTTTCTATTTTATTTTTTGTCTTTGTTATAATTTTTGTTGAAATCAAAACACTTTTAGACTTCTGAAAAATTAACAGATTTACAGTCTCGGAACAAAACTCTGAAAATCTATTTGGGTATATATACTAATAGCAAACAATACATAGCATACCTGCTTTAGTCATAACGGATAACAACCACTTGGTCTATCCAATTACTCTGCGCATACTTTAGGCTCTGCGACTCCGATCCTTGTCTTGTTTGCTTGCTCGTCGCTTGCCGAATCGTTTGGATTCGTTATTTTTTAAAAAGTCACATCAGTTTCTCAGACCAACAATCAAACAACTATGGCTGAAAGAGAAGAAGAAAAAGGCTCTGTAGCAAACATACCTAAACTCAACTATGATAATTTTACCGCATGGATTTCTAGAATGAGAAGTTATTTAAGAAGAAAGCACTTGCTCCAATATTGTGAAAATGAAGTTGAAGATCCTTCTGCTGCTGTTCTCAAGAAAATATATGAAACTGCTGATACAATAATTCAACATCTTGATGATCAAACTTTTGATGCAATCATTAACTCTGAGAATGAAGCTAGACCTGACCTTATTTGGAGTGAAATTAATGATAGATTTGCCAGTGAATCTTTCAACAATAAAGGAAGAATTTGGCTCAACTTTATTAGACATGAATACAAAAAAGACATGGATCTGTTCATCAAAGAATCTAGAAAAATCATCAATGAACTTGCTCTTGACAATATGAATGTTCCTGATGACATTCTCAGTTACACTATTCTTGCTAAACTCAGTGAAGAACATTACCAAAATGTTGACTCCATCATGCTTAATGAGAAACTAGTTAAAAATCCTAACAAAGTCTTACTTAAACTAAATGAAATAGCTCTAATTGAAAAATATGGAAAGAAAATTACTAGTAACAGGTCTGAATCTGTCACTTTGTTCAAACCTACTCAACAAAAAAATTCCTCCAATAGACACAGAAGACCTCCTCCTGAACATCCTTCTGCTCCTGGTAAACACAATCCCCTTGCTAATCATCCTGAAGCCAAGTTTTGGCACAAGTTTCCTCATCTTAGACCATCTAACAAAGGACCTCAGGCGCATATCACTGAGACAAAAAATGAGGAAGGCACGTGTTTTGAGGCTCATTTCTCTGGTACTGTCTTGTTTAACTCTCCTGTTCCTGGAGCAATCAACAAAGCTGTTTTAGACTCTGGGGCCATGCATCATATTGTGAATGACTCATCTTTACTCTCAAACATTAAATCTTGCTCTGTCTCTATTGGCACTGGAAACCCTTCTCACTCTCTTCAAGCTAAAGGAATTGGCTCAGCTACGTTGATTAATGAAGATGGTCAAAGAATTCTCCTTGATGATGTGCTTCTGTTTCCTGAAATGAATTGCTGTTTACTCTCTTATTCTAAAATATTCAGTAGAACTTCTATTATTTCCAAAATAGGTTTTTCTGGATTTAAAATTGAGTTAGATAAGTATTTTGTTATTACTGGTTCTTTGAAGAATAACTTGTTTGAATTTTACAATATTGATTAATGAAGATGGTCAAAGAATTCTCCTTGATGATGTGCTTCTGTTTCCTGAAATGAATTGCTGTTTACTCTCTTATTCTAAAATATTCAGTAGAACTTCTATTATTTCCAAAATAGGTTTTTCTGGATTTAAAATTGAGTTAGATAAGTATTTTGTTATTACTGGTTCTTTGAAGAATAACTTGTTTGAATTTTACAATACTTGTTTTGAAATGAAGAGTCCTATTTCATCTTATTTCTCCTCTGAGTCCTTTGATTGGCATTCCAGACTTGGTCATCCTAGTCATCAATATCTTTCTAAAATTTTTCCAGGAACTAAGGACAACTACTGTGATATATGTCAAGCTGGAAAATTGTCTAGATTGCCTTTCTCAAGTCACTTTGAAGAAGTTTTTAACACGTTGGAAGCTGTTCATCTTGACATTGTGGGACCCTTTTCAACTCAGTCTCAATCAGGATTCAAGTATTTTCTTATGATTGTGGATCAATTCTCCGGATTCAAAACTGTAAAACTTGTAAGACATAAACATGAAGCATTTGAAAAATTTCTTGAATTTTCAAACTTAGCTGAAAACACTACTGGCAACAAAATTAAAAAAATTATATCTGATAATGGAGGAGAATTTAAAAAATTACTATTTGAAAAACATTGCAATGAAAAAGGAATCTCTCATAATTTTAGTCCAGCATATACTCCTCAAAATAACGGAATTTCTGAAAGAGAAAATAAAACAGTCTTAGTTAAAGCTAGATGTATTCTTCTTCAATCAAAATTACCTCCTTCTTTCTGGGCTGAAGATCTGGGCTGAAGCAATTAATACAGCAACTGATCTGAGCAATGTTTTACCTTCAAAGTCTAATGATTTCAAGACTCCTTTTAAACTCTGGTCAAACTCAGATTTCAACTATTACAAGCTTAGACCTTTTGGATGCTCCTGCTACTTTCTGATCCCTGAAACACAGAAAACTCATAAACCTTTTCCACCTGGTTCAAAAGGAATTTTTCTTGGTTATACAAATGATTTTTCTACTTATGAAATATTTTCTCTGCTTTGAAAACTTCAGTGTACGTGAAACATGTCAAATTCCATGAAAAGTCCTTCCTGGAATAAATCACTCTGCTTTTGATGAAAATGATCTCTTTAAACTAGCGGAAATTGACTCTCCTGAAGCTGCTCCAATTAATATTGATAATAATTTAACTAGTCCTGAAAAATCAAAATCTACACCTGATGCAGTTACAGAAGAAACAAATGCTGAATCTTTTCCTACTGACTCTTCAAAAATTATTAATCTTGATATTACTTCTGATCACATTTTGATGCACAACAGACGTGGAAAACTGCTCTCTATGATTATGACTCCCTGCTGCGCATTTAACTCTGTCACTTGAAGTACTCCTTCTACTTATAATCAAGCTGTAAATTCACCACAACACGCAGAATGGACTGAAGCCATCAAAAAAGAGCTATTCAGTTTTGAAACTTATGACATGTGGAAGCCTGTTATCAGAACTACTGACATTAAACCTTTAAGATTGACTTGGATTCTTAAGATTAAAAATGATAATGAAAATAAACCAATTGAATTCAAAGCTAGATTGTGTGTCCAAGGTTGTAATAAAGTTGAAGGCGTTGATTTTTGTTCTACTTTTGCACTTACTGGAAAGCTTGCCTCACTCAGACTCCTGATTTCTTGTGCTGTTCAAAATGATCTTTCTTTTCATCAAGTTGACATTAAAAGTGCTTTTCTAAATGCTGAACTTAAAGAAGACATCTATGTTTATCCTCTTCAAGGTTTTGATATGAATAAAAACTCTGTACTCAAGTTGAATAAAGTGCTGTAGGGACTGAAACAAGAACCTCTATAATGGCACAAAACTCTCTCTGACTGGCTGATTTCTGTTGGTTTTCAAAGATTTGAAGCTGAAATGTGTGTCTACTGGCGTAATGGGACTTGGTTATATGTACATGTTGATGATATAGCTATTTTTAGTAAAGATCCTCAAAGCTTTTTAAAAGAATTAAGTTGAAAATTTAAAATCAAGAATCTAGGTGCTGCTAAACTGCTTTGAGGTATGACAATCGCTCACACGGATGATGGAATTAAAATTGATCAAGCACATTACATAGAAAGCATTCTTGAAAAATTTGATCTGAAAGAGATACATCCTTCTCCAACTCCTCTCTATGCAAAAGAATATTTACTTAAAGCAACTCAGTCTGAAATTGATGAATTTAATAATTTGAAAATTAATTATAGATCTGCTGTTGGAGCACTTAATTTCATTATTTTAACTACACGTCCAGATATTACTTATGCAGTTAGCTCTCTTTCTCAGTTTTTGCACGAACCAGGAATAAAACACTGGAAAAATTGTCTAAAAACCTTTGCTTATCTCAAACACACTACAAACTACACTCTAAATTTCAACAAATCAAAATTCTCTGACCCCCTTGTTTGCTACACGGATGCAGATTGGGCTTCTAGTCCTCAAACTAGAAGAGCTGTGTCTGGTTTTTTGACTCAATGGAATACTCACTTAATCTCTTGGAAGTCACTTAAACAGCCAACAATCTCTCTTTCAACCACTGAGGCGGAATACAAATCAATGGCTGATGTTACCAAAGAAATTTTGTGGCTTAAAACTCTCATTTATAACTTCTTTCAGATTGAATTTTCTACTCCAACAACAATCCATGAAGAAAATCGAGGAGCAATTGAACTAGCAAACAATGAATCTTGTCACTCTTCATTCAAGACCAAACATATGGACATTAGATATCATTTCATGAAACAAGAAATTAAAAATAAAAATATTAAATTAAATGAAACAAAGAGTCAAAATATGCTAGCAGATTTTCTAACAAAACCACTTGGAAAAACAGCACTTCAAAAAACTCTCAAGGCTTTAAATCTGTGCTCAAAGCCTGGCGGCTGTGATCAAGGGGGGATGTTGGAATAATGAGAACATCAAGATATTTTTATTAGTTATTTTATCATTATTTTATTATTTTTTATTTTTATTTATTTTTATTAATTTTTATTTTATTATTTTATTTTATTATTTTATTTTATTTTAGTTTTATCTCAGTTTTATCCAGTTTCTGCCCTCTTCTTCCCTTTATACTTTACTCTTCAAAGCTCATTATCAAATCACCTTGAAACTTTTATTCTGATTTAAAATATCTCTAAATCAGCTCAATGCAACTCATCAATCACTTCACAATTTTACTTAAACACTTGACAAATCCTGGAGCTTTGGTATTTATTTTATTTCTATCTTAAATTTTTTCTCTAGAATCAAAATCTAACAACTTAAACTTCTCATTTAATTTTTCTATCTCTATTTTTATTATCTTTATTTTGATTTAGTGACTCTATATACTGGATCTAGTCACCACTCAAATAACTTCTCTTAAAAATTTATTTTAAATTCTTCTTCACACAACTCTGGTGTGACTTTTAGGTATTTCTTAATTTCTAATTATTTTTATCAATATTTCTTTCTTTTCTTCTTTTCTATTTTTATTTTTTTGTCTTTGTTATTATTTTTGTTGAAATCAAAACACTTTTAGACTTCTGAAAAATTAACAGAACCCCTCATTTTCTCTATACCACTTTGTGGTAAATCTGGGTTTAACCACCCCTGATATATAATCAGGCCCCAGATCCAAGTTGGAAAAAAACTTCAAAGGGTTAAACTACCTCAGGAATCTATTCCTGGCCCCTAAAATTAATAGAGGGTTAAACAACCCCAGCTTTGCTGGCCCCTCTGTTAATTTTTATATAAAATTAACACCAAACCAAAGGTGAGAAATAGTCCCCAGACTATTTCTAATTACTTTGCTGCTTGTGTAGCTAAAGGGAATTCAGTCCCTGGCATCACAGCGCCTGACATGTAAACAAGTAAGTACTACTACAGAAATTGCACAAAATGTATTCTCTTGCTAATTTCTTCTCAGATAAGTGACCATTGTGTAGATTCCTGTCTGGCACTGTCTCTTCCACCTAGAATAACAGCAATTTTCATGAACACGGCCTGCGCATCTGATCCCAAGGAAGATGACAAGGGTGATCTCTTTTGACTGCACTTGCCCTGGTGTACCAAAGAATTCACCGAGTTCACTCACAAACTGGATACTCTCACCATCAATCGCTTACAAAGAGAACGGGGATCTCAATATTTACAGCGGACCAAACTGCTTGAATTGCGCTGGAACAAATCTATCAACACCTCGAATAGCCTTTTGGTTTCCACCGGCTTGCCTTGCAATTGCTATGAGCCAATCTACATACAATCCAAACCCCATGTTTGAACATTGAAAACAAGCCAGTCAACTTCCCTCAACTTTGAGAATTTTGATGCTGCCTATATATCAATTCCATCATGAGTTTTACCACCTCCTTACTTGTATTTTCCTTTGGATTGAACGTCAACCTATTCATTAGATCCCTTCGTGTCAGATGTCTTAAAAATTTAAAATATAGGCTTATTAAATCTGTTGTGAATTTAATCACTGTGCCAGATCTTGTTTCCGTTTCTGTACCTGTCAAATTAAAAAAAAAAATGAAATCAGCTACCAGATTATGTAGACATGCCGATAAAACCTGAAGTACCATACCTCCATTATGTTGACCTCAATACTATCCTCAATGAAGTTATGTGTAATGTGAGTAGTGAAACTCTGGCCCATACAATAGGCAAAATCTGTTGCCTGTCCTTCTACGCTTGGATTCGAGCTAGACTCCTTTTTTTCAGCTATTGTCAGTCAAATTTTTGTCATGGGTTTGACTAATAAGATGAAAACTTAAGGATACAATTTCAGTCAGAAAATAAAAAATAACAAAAATGAAGAACAAGAATGAAAAATAATAAGAGGAATAAAGAGCGCTACCTTAAGGACAGATTCTGATAAAAATAAGATAGACTAAAAATTTTAAACTAATTTTTAAGACTGAAAAAAAAAAAACTAAGAAATAAATTTTAATCTTGATGATTTGATTTGATTGATTTTAAAATAATGAAAAATATTGAGAGTGAAATACCAATGGTTAAGATTATTTTGATCCTGTCAGTTTATGAGATTATGTGATAATCCAACTAACCTACAAAATATTATTTTCATTTTATTATTTGTTTAGATACTTATTATTTACTTATTCAATATTTGAATAAATTATTAATGCAATATTTAAATAATTATTAATTTAATATTTACATAATTATTAATTTAATATTTAATAATTACTTATTCATAATTATTAAAATAAACAAAATAACTTTTGGATTATGAAATTAAAATCATAATCCAATTAACCTACAAAGATATTATTTTTTACTTATTTATTTAAATAATTATTTATTTATTTATTTAAATTAGTTAATTTGTCAGCCTATGTGATACCTAGAGCCTAACTCTACTAGCTACACACGGTGCAAAAAGTGTATGGTAAGATTTTTTATAGGTATTTAAATCTTTTTTAATGTTTTTATATGTTTTTAATAATATTTTAAATATATATATATTATTTTTTAAAAAGGGGCCAGCTGAGCTGGGGTTATTTAAAGCCCTTTTCTGGTAGAAGGGACCTATCTGTTCACAGATAGGGGTGGTTTTGAACAACCCTT
>KN361074.1:386-12961 GCA_000785685.1 Uromyces viciae-fabae | reverse complement strand
AGAATAATTTTAATTGAATAATTAAAATTATGCTTTGTCTGAGTTTTCTGAGTTTTTTTATATTTTTATTATTTTCAATTGATTTTATGTTTATTTTTATTGATGATGATTCGAATTGATTATCTGCTAAAAAAGAGAGGTGGTCAATGACGTCATGTGGCGTCATTGAACTGTTTTGAATCGAGAACGGTCAATTACGTCATGACCGTCTTGAATTTTAATTTTTTAATTAATTTTTAATTTTTAATTTAAATTATTAATTTATTTTTATTGAAAATAAATTAATTTTTATTTTTATTTTGAAATTAAAAACTTACCATTTTTAATTTCTTTTTATTTTTATTTTATTTCATTTTTATTTTTAATCCCTTTTTTGTACATAAGGTCTTTTTATATTTTTGTTGTCTGAGACTTTTGTAAAAGAAATTTTATTTTATTTTTAATAAAAATTAATTTTATTAATTTTTATTCTATAGTTCTTTTTCTTATTTTTATTAAAAAGAATAAAACAATGTTTCTGCTTACTTCTATCTATAAGCGCCATTTTTCTCTTGCCTTGGCAAGGATAATTAGAGGTATTTTGACAGTATCAACTTTAAAGTTGGGGATAAATTTGGGTTTCTTGGAAAATCTATCTACTATTACTAGAACTGAGTTGTAAGAGTGGGCTCCTCCTGGTGGTAGGCCATTGACAAAGTCCATATTAATTATTTCCCATCTAGTGGTATCTGCTATTTTCTGTCATAACCCAAACCTTTTTCCTGTCTGTTTATTGGATTTTTGGCAAAAATCACAGCTTTCCACGTATTCATGGACGTACTTTTTCCAATCTTTCCACCATGCTGTACTTTTAACTCTAGCAGTAGTTCTTTCTTCTGAAAGATGTCCAGATAGGATACTATCATGACACTCATTCATGATATCTTTAATGTGGATGGGGTCAGATAACACAATGACACTGGAATGATTCCCTCTATAATATAAGATCCCATCTAGTAATGTAAACCTCCCTTCTTGATAGATTATTAAGTATGGAGGTTGTAGGCTTTTAACTATCTCATTCACAGGTTGAGTAGTTTGTAGTAAATCTACCAAGGTAGTTAAATTAGTATCCTTATTATAGCTATCTTTAAATATAGAAAAGAAGGAGTGTTCCAAATAACAAAGATGGTGTCACGCTCCAAGGCAGAGCAGCTCCAAGCCTGAGCCTTAGTCTTTGAGGACCCGCGCGACATATCAACCCACCTGATCAACCAAACATTCCAACTTCGAAGAGGCTGAGTATCTCTCCGCTTCTGAGTAAGCCCCTTGCTTTTCCCTCAGCAACATTCCTTCAATACATTCGAAGCAAAAGTACATACCATGCATTTCCTCGAAGCATAACACATACCTGGCTATGGACTTATCGAAGAATGCGCTACTTTTCTTTGAGGGGCTCAAACTCGAAGTTACTCAACTACCCACTGTCTCTGTCTACTTACTTCATTCCCTTTTTCCATATCTCCTTTCTTTTCTCTTCTATCATTCCGTTCTATCAGGTCACGCACTTCTTCGAACATGTATCACATTCCTTCTCTATTGTACTTCTGCTCCTTCAAACTCAGCAGAACTCATGTTCGAACCACGTGTTGTCTTTCTTCCTTTTTACCCACTCTCACTAATTACCTTACGATAAAAACTTATGTTTCATGTTCATCTCTAAATTACTATATAAGTTGTACCTTCTTTCCTTCATGACTTCTTTCCTCAGTTAATTAATATCAAGTGTTACGCTTCCTTAAAACTATCACTCTTCGAGCCAGCTTGAGATTCAGTGCCCTTGAGTCTAGCTCCCGTGATATCTTCGAGATTACTTCGAGCCACTCCCTCGAAGCAATCCTTGACTTCCTTTTCCCTCCTAAGCGCATATAGCCACCTAAATCCCTCTAGTACGTCCGGGTGGTTGTATGACAGATGGATACCTAATATGGGAAATACATCATGTTCTTCTTCTTCCCATGCAGGATTAGTATTGTTATTTGGTAAAGCATTTCTGCTAAGGTAGTCTGCATTTTGATTTTTCTTACCTGCTCTGTGAACAATGGTCATACTCCCTCTATATTGCTGGATGGCAATCTGCCACCTTAACATATGCCTATTTGGAGTTTTCATATTCATCAAAGTTCTGACTGCATTACAATCTGTTACTAACTCAAAAGTAGTTCCCTCTAGATAGTAATGTAATTTCTCTAAGGCCCATATAATAGCTAAACATTCCATTTGACAGGCTCCATACCTCTTTTCTGTGTCTTTAATTTGTCTAGAGATGAAGAGGATAGGTTTTTCTTGAGGGACATCTTTGATTATAAATTCTTGATTTGAAGCAGCTCCTAATCCATCTAAACATGCATCCATATACCATTTAAAAGGTTTATCATAATCAGGTTGAGATAAGGCTGGAGCAGTGGTCATCATAACTTTAAGAGTTTCATAATCTTTGAATCTATCATGTGTCATCTCAAACAGAGTATCATTACCACATAGTTCATAAAGACTTTTGCTGATGAGTGCAAAATTCTCTAGATGTTGTTTATAGTGACTAAAAAATCCCAAAAATGATTGCATTTATGTTTTGTTCTGAGGCATGGGTTTATCCATTACGGCTGCTACTTTGTTTTGGTCTATAGCTAAAGTCAATCCAGAAACTATCCTTCCCAGAGCTTTTAATTCTCCATAGCCAAAGTTGCATTTTTTGATAGAAATTTTTAGTCCAGCAGATATAATAGTGGTCAAGACTAATTCTATTTTTGATAAATTTTCTTCCAACTCATCAGAATAGATAAGGATTTCATCAATATATACCATCATCCATCCTTGCCTTATAAAATTTCCAAATACTGTATCCATCATTCTTTGCAAATGAGAGGGGGCATTTTTTATGCCAAATGGCATTCTCAAATATTCATATATTCTCATATCACAGATAATTTTAAGAAATTTTCTGCTTTCAGGTTTAATAGGTATTTGGTGAAATCCCTTAAGCATATCCAGAATGATCAATCCTAGGTATTGGGTAGTAGTCAGGTTTAGTATAATTATTAAGAGCTCTAAAGTCCCCTACCATTCTGGATTTTTCATTATGCCACGCTATTAACACTGGGGTAGTAATATCTACAGGTTCATTGTGACCTACTTTCCTTATTACTTCCAACTTGATTAATTCTTTGATATGATCCTCTAATGCCGCTCTGGATTTGGGACTAGATGGGTATGGAGGTCTCCTTAAAAATGGGGGATAGGGAGCTTTCACATTCAAAGTTATTTCCATATCATGCCCTACTACATATCCAATAGGAGAATCTAGAGTACAGAAAGCAGATGATTGTAAATAACATAAATTTAAGAGATCTTCTACCTGTGGTGTTTCCAAGCTTTGATCTATAGCAGCTTGTTTAAAATATTCATTCTCAAACTAATCTCTGGTAATAGAAGTATTCTGACCAATTGATTTTATATTACAGATTTCATATTTCCTATTCCATTCTCCTCCTATGGTGTAGTATCTTCCTTTACTTTGAATGATATCTATTCCATAAAGTAATAAAGAATAATTACCAATAATGAGATAATCACTCATAGAATCTTTCATGACTACAAATTCTATGTGTAACCTCAAAGCTCCTTTGGAATGCGGAAATATAAGGGATAAATTGATTATACCAATAGGTTGCATGGATAAATTACAACTGCTAAATTTGGCTTTTGGGGAAGGTAAGAGATGTTCTTTGCAGTCAGGTTTAATCAGAGAGAGAAATTTAATTCCTACACAAGAGAAAAAAGCTCCAGTATCTAACAGAACCAATACTGGTTTATCTTTCAATAAAACTTTACTAAAAGTAGTTTGGCCCATGGTATAACTCATACCTTCTTTTGGTTTGAAGTAGAGGATTTTTGCATCAGAAACATGTTTTATTTTCTGTTTAAAGTCCCAGCTTTGAGGAAGATTGGATTCTCCCTGTATATTATTAATAGGATCAGTATCACCTAGATCACCATTAATCACATCTATACCATGATGGTCTATAATAACATGAAACTCACTTTCTGGTTCAGAGTTGGTATCTTCTTCATCTATCTCTATATTATTTATCTTCTTCCTTGGATGTGGAAAATCAGGTCTCTTGTGACCTTTCTCATTACAATTGGAACATTCAGGGTCCTTTTTTGGGTCAGGTGACTTTATCTTTAGTAGGGTCTTTATTATCAATTGTTTGGTCATTTTCCTTTCTGGGAGAAAATCTCCTGCTTATACCCATCATTTCCACTACTTCTTCCATAACACCTATTAATTCAGTAAGGTCAGAATCTAGTTCTAATCTACATCTGATATTAAGTTCAAGACTTCCTCTGCATTGACTTAGGATTCTTTCGTTAATTTCAGAGGGTTTTAAGTTAGGGTAAACACAATCAAGTCTTTTCTTTTGAGTTAGACACCAACTGTGAGGTTTATCTTTAGTTGGGTCAAAGAAATCATTCTCAAATAATTTGGTGATCTTTTTACACCAAATTGAGTTTTTATGGCTTCTTTCCAATAATCCCAATTTTTTGATCCAACAGTTTCTCTTTTATTAACAAACCGGTCTAAAGCTATTCCCTCAAATAATCTGGGGAGTCTTACCAAGAGTATTTCTTCTGGCAACCCATAAGCATCTAATGTATGATCAAGATATTTAATAAAGGAAATGTAATCATATTCACCTTCTCCTTTAAATTTGGGCCAATCACTTATTGGGGGTAATAATTTCGTTAATTCAATTATTTCTTTCCTGTCCTTGGTATCAGGGCCCTGTATTTTACAAGAGGCTAGAAGTTTTTGGGGGTACTGATTCATATTTTTGAATTTTTATTTCCCCTTCCTCTAGTTTATTATTTGTTTCTGGACTTGTTAGTTCCACTTTTAATGATCTTATATCATTTTTAATCATATTAATATTAAGTATTACTTCTTTATTAAATTGTTTCATACTCTCAGTAATAGATGTTTTAAATTCTTGAAGATCTTTCACGTGTTTTTCTAGAGAGTATTCCGCAATTTCCTGTTTTAATTCTTGAATAATAGTATTTTTTTGGAGTATTATTTCTTCTTGAAGGACAGAAATAACATGTTCAGGGTTACTGGTCACTATGGGGAGTTTCTCTTCTATAATTCCAGAATTAATAGAATCAATTATCCTGGTTAATAATTCTTCTTGGCAATTAAATCTTTCACGCAAGGAAATAATTTCTTGTTCCTCAAGGTAATGTATAAACTCTTCAACGGTAGCAGCCACACTATTTTGATACATTGTTAAAGTTTTGTTATTTTGTATTGCAAGGTTTTCATCTAATTAATAGAACTAAATTATTGTTTAATAAATTAAAGCAAGTTACAAGAGAATTATCTAGTCCGTGGAGTCGTAGATTCCTTGGAGAGCCTTGGCCAGACTCATAGCTTGTTTCCACTTCACTGGATCTGAGTAAATTTTTTTTCTGAGGGAGGATCTTTCCTTTCCCTTTCCCCTTATCTCTCTTTTCTTTTTCAATATTTCCCCTTTGGCCTTCCAGGGGTTCCATCCTCTAACATATTCCTCTATTTCTTTGTTGCTCACTAATTTTTGGAGCGCTTTTTGGGAGATCTGGGCCTGGTGTATCATGAGGAACATTTCCTCCTCTTTCTCCTGTCTTTGGTATCTGAGGAATAACTCCCAGGAGTTCACGTATTGTCTCACTAATTTTTTTATAAGATCCTCCTTTGAGGGATCTATCATTATTACCTCTGGACTGTTGTCCTTCTCTGGGCGTGATTGGGTAGCGTCCAATTGTTGGTCTATCTCCATGCAGTCCACAGTCAGAGTAGGGATCTTGGCCAGGGGGCAGATTTCTGCTGTTCTGGGGGCTTCCTTCACAGGAGTTGGCTCGTGGTGGGAATTGTTTGCCACCTTTGGGCTGTCTAGGCTTACTAAAGACAGTGATTTGTCCAAGCAGGTCGGGGTGTGAGGATCTAGTGGACATGATATATAAATTTTTATCTTCTTTTTTTTGTTTTTAATTTTTTATATGAAGAATACTTACTGTCAGAATATACAGTACAGTTTTCCTCAGGGGTTTCTTCGAATGGTTGAGTGGTAAAAGGCAACTGATTAAGAGCTTCCACTGAATGTAAAAAAATTTTATTAGTTTATTTTATTTATATGTATATACATTATTTTTTTTTTGCTTACTTATTAAAGTATTTTTTTGAGAGTTTATTTTTCTTTTTTGATGTTTGTATTTTCGAAGTAGAGAGTTAAAAGCAATTTTTTGATCTAAATCTAATTTTTTTTTGGTTTATTTCTGCTAATTCAATGAAGGTTAATTCAGAGAAAGATAAATAAGTTGACAGATTTAATTTAGCTCTTTCTTTTTTAGCTAAGATATCTTTTAGAGCTTTATCAATTAATTCTTGATTTTCTATAAGATTCACTTTTTTTTTTTAAAAAAAAAAAAATAAAGAAGAAATTTTTGTTTTTATATATTAGTAAGTTTTTTATTTCGAATTTTTGTGAGATTTTATTAAAAAAAAAATTATGGATGAGATGGATGAAATCCAGGGAATAATAAAATTTAATTATTTCCCGGCCAGACCCCCAATTGTCAGCCTATTTGATGCCTAGAGCCTTACTCTACTAGCTACACAAGGTGCAAGAAATATTTATACTCAAATTTTAGAGAGTTTTCTGAGTTATTTCTACAGTTTTCAATTTTATTAAAAAATTGTAAGTAGTTATTCTTATGAAAAGAATAAAAAAGAATAGGGGCCAGCTTTACTGGGGTGCTTTAATTCCTTTTCTTTGTAGGGGCCTGCAAGCAGGGGTGCTTTTATAGACCCTTTTATACGTAGGGGCCAGCTAGGCTGGGGTTCTTTAATTCCCTAGTTTGGTAAGATTAGGTGATATAAGAAGAAGATTAGAAATACTCACTATTTCTATGTTCTTACTTACCACGAACTGAGATAGTTTGTTCTTAGTTGGAACAAGTTGGAGAGAAGGTAGCTGACGTTTTAGACTGTAAGCTGGACAGTACTTTAGTCACTGGTAAGTTACTGATTTTACTGATTTTCGACGTTGTATGTAGAATATATAGGTAAGCTGTAGTAAGTGATGGAGGATGAGAGGACAAAAAGAGAGCTCTATTTATATCCTTTTCAATACTCTTGGGGTGCTTTTATTAGTATGTAAGTGTCTCACAGAATGTAGGCTGCATTATGCAGGTAATTGATCAATTCTGTGGGCAATGTGAAATGAAGATGGTACATGATCTGTAATCAAGGGATTTATCCTTGGAAATATGTCTTCCAAGGATGATCTGTGTGATTTTTATTCATCTTTATTAATTGAAATAGTTGAGTTATGATTTTTTGAACTAAATGTGTCATTTTTACTATTCAATTCATATTTGAAATTATACTTTTCATATTGGTTTTCTTTTCCCATGTCTATTTCTATTTTTCCTCGAGATAAAACTATCTTGTTTATCTAGGAAAAATACAGACTTCCTTAGTGTGACATCTTTTAATGACACTTCTATTTTTCCAATGTTTCTGGGAGTGTGATTGCGTTGTTTTGCCTAGTATTTCAAACAAAGAAGTTTTGGCCCGTCTGTGCCCGCGGGACCTGTCAATTGGTTTACATAAGCCAAATTAATTCCGTGTCATTGGTGTCAGGGGATGATTGTGTCATCTTCTGCATCATTTGACAGTATTGCCAATATGCATTTATCTCTTAAACTATACACAACACCTCAATTTTATGTATTGATTTGTCTTACTACATAAACTTGAGTATATGTGAATTCTTAGTTGAGGGGCTGAAGAGGGTTGCCTTTTGTTTTTCTTTTGATAATTAAATAAAAATAGAAGGAGTTATTTTTAGCCCATACTGTTGCTGGGTGACTTGGGTTGTTTTTTCTCAAGGATTCTAAATATTCAATAATATTTGATGTTTGATGCTTCGATAAGGGACTATTGTATATTTATTTCTTTTTAATATGTTTTTATATATTTTTGATTATTATTTCTTTTTTTATATATATATATATATTTTTTTTGTATATATTTTTATTTTAGATACTCTTAAATATGTTGGCTTGCTCAAAATTTTAGCAAGCTGAAAGGCAAGCCTTAACTGTTATACTAGAGCAGTTCTTATTTTGCTTCCCATCTTCAATATCTATAACTACAAATAAAATAATAAAATAAATTAACATAATTAAAATATAAAATTTGATTGCAGTTTTCAGACATAAAATATGTATGGAGGCTGACACTCACCACCTCCAAAAAGAAAATTACTCTTCAAGAGGAATTTTGGTCTCTTTTAGAAGCCCTAAATTTTCTGAACAAAATTTCTGCATTTTCAATATGTTTTTGTTCTAACCATAAGTCTTTATCAGCACTTTGATTCTTAAATCTCAAAAGATAAAATCTCATTTCTTTACCATCTTTTCTAATAATTTTTTGCTTTAAAATCTTATATGGTATCTTTACCTCATCTTCTACAAATGGTGGAACCACCACTTTCAATCTGGGATGATGAAGTTTTTTCTGATGATATGTATTTCTTAATAAGGCAGATGGGAAAAACAGGATGTTTTATATCAAAACCATCAGTCAATTTCACTTCCACAGCATTTCTTCCATGAAATTTATAACTAAAAATGGTCCCACAAAGGAATCTTTCAACTTTTTAGTCCCTCCTAAATTATTAAAATTAACTGTAGATACTAACACCATATCACCTACATTAATATTATGGTCTCTATGAGTTTTATACCACCTTTCTTTATTGTATTGTACTGATTGATTAACACATTGGGAGGCAAATAATTCTGATTTAGCCATCATGTCTTTAAAACAATCAGAGGTGGGATGGATTTCAATTGATTTGCTAAGTAAAAAATCTTTTGGCATGTGAGGAATCCATCCCCTTTCTAACTCAAAGGGTGAGATTTTGGTAGTAGAATGAGTACTTGAGTTATAAGCAAATTCCAGTGCTGGTAATAATGTCACCTAGTCATGGGTATAACCACCACATTTTTCTTTAAACTCAAGGCCAAAGGCACAGTATCTTCTTGTCATATCCTCAAGTGTTTGAATCATCCGTTGTGGAATTTATATTTGTGTTAGGTAGCGGTGGCAATGGTGGAGAGGCATGCGGAGCAGGGAAAAGCATTGTGCGAGCTGATAAAAAGCTTTGGCGAAGGCGGAAAGCCTCAGGATATACCAAATGCGGAGGGGAAGTGGAATCTACAGTTTACGGGGGCTGAGCGGTGATGCGGATTAGGCAATCAGACGTGGGTTACTCAGGAAGGTGCTGCGGGGTAGATCGGTGTTAAGGGCTGCGGATCAGCAGGGGAAGGAATGGATCATTTAGCGTATAACGATCTGGTCCGGTGGGCTGCGAGAAGTAGGGTGACGACGGTCGGCAGTGAGGGTTCCAGAAGTAAGGCGGATGCGGGATTGGTGATTGGGGAAAACGGCTGCGGAGACGGAAACCGGGGGTACACGGGGAGGAAAGGGTGGAATCGGGGAAATCGGGTGTGGGATGGGAAAGGAGGGAGGAAAAAGTTGTAAATAGGAAAATATATCATCATATAGCACATATAGAACAGAACAATATAGAATATCAGAACGTCAATACACATTAGAGGGACCAAATTTCTATAAGACTTCAATCTCTTATTCTTTTGCGGGAAAATCACTGACCAGGACTCTTAGGGAGGGAAACTGCGGAAGCGCGAGGAATAAGAAAGGGCCAACTTGCTTGGGGTTCTTAGTCTAGAGCGTAAGTTTCTCTTAGATCTTGGTTCATCAGTCCATCAAAGCGGAATCATCGAGTTCTGGAACCTGCGGAGAGTCAAATTCGTGTGTGGGCACGGTTCATCTTTCCACACCGTTCTGCTAGAACATCTGTCTGAGGATGATATGCAGTGGAAAAAGATAATTTGGTACCTAACCATTCAAAGAGATGCTGCCAAAATTCAGATGTGAATTGAGGGTCTCTATCACTAATGATAAACCTTGGGCAATCCACATCACTAATAATGTTATTCCAAAATATTAAGGCTATTTCCATAGCAGTATTATCTTTATAAAAAGGAAGGAATCTGGCTCTTTTTGAAAACCTGTCTACTACCACAAGCACACAGTTATAATTTTCTTTTCCTCCAGGAGGCAATCCAGTTTCAAAGTCCATGTTGATGGTTTCCCATCTGTTCTTAGGTTCTTCCATTTCTTGAAGTAGACCAAATTTTTTGCCAGTGGCTTTATTAGCTTTTTGGCACCTGTCACAAGATTCACAATATTCAGACCGATACCTCATTTCTCCAGCTTGCCTGGCCACCAGGAAATAGTCTTACTTCTATCTATGGTCCTTTCTTTGGACATATGCCCAGCTACAATATTGCTGTGGCATTCAGATAGTATTAAACTCTTATGTTCCTTATGAATCAACACCAATGCACAGTTATGTTCAAATCTGTGATAAATAAGATTGTCTAACAGAACAAATCTTCCCTCTTCAAATTAGTGTTTCTTCCATGGCTGCTCCAATTTTTCAGTCATGGTTTTTTCATTAAACTTGGAATGCAAGATCTGTTTTAATAAAGCTGTATTATGTTTATCATCATAAGATTTTTCTACTAAGCTCCAAAAGGATGATGACAAATCATGGAAACTAATAGCCATGATAGGAGCATCTCTTTCTATATCCTCAGGATCCCAGGCAAGGTTAGAATTGTAATTTGGAAGGGTCCATCTGGACGGTCCATCTGCGCTTTTATGAATAATTCCTTCCCTGTGTACTATGGTCATGGATCCTCTCCATTCTTGGATAGCTATTTGCCATAGAAACATATGTCTATTTGGATTTTTCATATTCAAAAGTGATTTAAGGGCTATACAATCAGTTATAACTTCAAATTGACAACCATCTAAGTAATAATATAATTTGTCTAGTGCCCATACTAGACATAGACATTCCAATTGTGAGGCACCATACTTCTTTTCTGATTCTTTCAATTGACTTGAAATAAAACAGATAGGACCTTCTAATGGTTTGTCATTAATAATTTGTATTTGGTGAAGAGCAGCCCCAATCCCTTCCATACAGGCATCTACATAAAGTTTAAAAGCTTTCTTAGGGTCTGGATGAAGTAACAAGGGGGCTGTGGTTAAAGCTTCTTTGATATTCAAATAATATTTAACTCTTTCACTAGTAATCTCAAGGACTACATTAGGACTACATATTTTATATAAACTGGAAGCCATTAAATTGAAGTCTTTAATGTTTAATCTGTAGTAACTGGAAAAACAAAGAAAGCTTTGGACCTCTTTAATTGTTAGTGGTATAGGCTTCAGAAATACTGCTGCTTCTCTATGTTGGTCTATTCCCAAAGAGAGTCCACTAACAATATGGCCCAAGGCTTTCAATTCTTGAAAAGCAAACTGACATTTTGACAAAGAAATTTTCATATTCATTTTGATGATTCTTTGTAATACAATGTTCATTTTGGTAATATTTTCTTCCCAAGTTGTTGTAAAAATAATAATATCATCTATATATATTATCAACCGTTGTTCTGACGATTCCTGATGGAATTCAGTGTCCATCATTCTCTGAAAATGGGAGTGGGCATTTTTAATACCAAAGGGTATTCTCAAATACTCATATACCCCGAAATGGCAAACAATCCTTAAGTATTGTCTACTATCTGGGTGAACAATATATTGATGAAATCCTTTAAGGAAATCCATGCAGGTGATAAATTCAGCTTTGTGTAATTTTGTTAAGGATTCAATTATCCTAGGCATAGGATATCTATCAGGGTGGTGTATGAGTTGAGGGCCCTGAAATCACCAACTAATCTAGATTTGTTGTTATACCAGGCTATCACCACAGGTGTGGTTATATCAACATTCTCATTTGCTCCCACTTTTCTGAGGATATTTAGTCTTAGAAGGGAAGTAAAATTCTCTTCCAGAGCTTCCCTACTTCTAGGACTAGCAGGATAAGGGGGCTTCCTTAAGGCAGGAGGATAGGGTTTATTGCCAGCCTATGTGATGCCTAGAGCCTAAATCTACTAGCTACACATGGTGCAAAGAAGTAAATTTATAGAATATTATTTATATTAAATCTTTTTGTATAATTTCATTTGGATTATTTTTAAATAAATTAGTTATAAGATAAGGGGCCAGCTATGCTTGGGTTATTTAATGCCCTTTCTTTTAATGAAGGGACCTATTTTTTCAAAAATAGGGGTGGTTTTTAACAACCCTTCGAATCAAACAGGGGCCAGTAGTATACTGGGGTTATTTAAATCCCTGAGAGTAGGGGCCTGCTAAGCAGGGGTGATTTAAAGCCCTATGATAAGTTAAGTGCAGAAAATATACTAGGTAAGAAGTACTTACTACTTTTTAATTTATTAGTATACTTACCACTAACTGTATTTTGAGAGATGTTTATTATATCAACAAGATTCCAATGAAGAGCAAGTCAAATTCAAGGGATTCATTGTGAGAC
>KN361073.1:4220-29830 GCA_000785685.1 Uromyces viciae-fabae | reverse complement strand
CGATGCTTTTCCCTGCTCCGCATGCCTCTCCACCTTCGCCACCGTTACCCAACACAAATATAAGTTCCACAGCGTAGAGGAAAACCCCGGCCGCGCTCCTTGTGTAGCGTTAGCGCCATGAAGGCAGCCGCTACGCTCACCGGTAGCGTAGCCGAAAAAAAAAACCGCCACGCTACCCGGTAGCGTAGCGGGGTGTAGTGGCGGTGGGAAGGAGCGAATCACTCCCTCCAACGACTCGGGTTGTTGAAGGGAGCAATTTGCTTCCTCCAGCAACCCAGCTGGGTTAGCTGGGTTGTTGGAGGAAGCGAGTCGCTCCCTCCAGCAACCCGGTAGCGTAGCTGGCCGCTACGCTACCATTTAGCGTCGCGGCCACACCGCTACGCTACCAAAATTGGACCCGTTTGGTAGCTTTAGCGGCTGTCAGGACACAAACGCTAACGCTACGCTACCACTACATTGGCGGTTTTTTTTTTTTGCCTGTAGCGTTAGCGGGACAAAAAAGCCCGCTAAAATTAGCGCGAATGTAGAGTAGCTTAACAAGCTACGCTACGCTACCAGCTACGAGTAGCGTAGCTGGCCCACTGTTGTTGTTACATCAACCACCAACACATTCTTCATTCCTCCCTTTTCTTCAAAAAAAAAAAAAACTCATTACTAATTCAATCACAAATCAATCAAGACCAAAATAGAAAATAAAATGAAATTAAATCAATAAATAAAAATATTCTAATAATAAAATAAATTAAAATTAAAATCAATAACAAATTACTCATCATCATAATAATAATTTTCCATATCTTTTTCCATCTCTCTTCAAGAATCAGCTCAACCAAATTTTAATCAAGATCATCAAATATATCACCAGCTCTTCCTTCTTCTTTCCTTCTTATTTTCAATTATTTTTTTAAAAAAAAAAACTTTAAATCAATCACAAATGATTCTAGATCATCATCACAATTACTAAATTTTTCACATTTTTGTTGTTTTGTCATAAATTAAGAGAATATAATTTCCTTAAACTTCTTTCCTTATTCTTTATAATCAAAAACATTTTGTTGTTTTCCATCCAATTTCTTTTTTTTCTTTTTTTACTTTTTGAAATTTTTCCAACATTTCCAGAAGATTTCCTTAAAAATAAATCACTCATACAGTAGAAAAACAGTGTAAATACTTTCTTATTCAGTTGTAATCCATGAGTGTGCAATGTGAAACCCAACTGCACTTTAAAAAAAAAAAAAAAAAAAATCAAAAAATCAAAAAAAAAAAAAAAAATTAAAAAAAAAAAAATTGAAAAAAAATTAAATTGAAAAAAAAAAAAGGGAAAAAAAAATTAAAAAAAAAAAAAAAATTGAGTGAAATGTGGTCCACAGTGTTGAATTAGCCCAAGATCCTGCCTAGATCTAATTGGAACCAGTGGATCAAATTTCGCCTCAGACAGATCAACATTTCAGTCCTGCAATACAATATGAGAAGAAGAACCTTGACCATCAACCTCAATCATGACTATATAACGGTTTCAACACATCAATTATTTGATTGATTAAGCTCATTAAGCTCATTCATTCACTCTCATAACATTTGATTTATAACTCATTCATCTTTTGTCTTTCAATTGTTCATTTTCATTTCTAGAACACTTCTCACTTCTGGAGTACTGGGGGCCAGTTTGGTCCCCCAGGAAAGGTATTGAGAATCTTGCATGGCTGAATCAGATTGATCATCAACTTCAACATTGAGAGCCTGTACCATAGCATGAGGAATCCCAGGATTCCGCCTAAGTTTGGATTTTTTTAACAAAATCTGCAGATTCCAAGATCCACCGTACCATGGCCACTTATTCTGATAGGAAGAATCCACTGATTCTTCCTCATTCCATCCAATTCAGAAAAATAGGTCAGACCTGTTTTTCTTGACTGAGGATTCATCTAGACCCCTTTTTTTTCAGACTCAACCCATCATTTTGCTTGTTTTCTTAATCTAGTTTATTTAGTTTTCTTAATCTTGCTATATGTTTATAATTTTATGAATCTCTCCATTGTATATTTGATATTTGCTTGAGTTGATTGTTTTCAAAGACAAATGGGAGCCATTGTTAAAATGATCAGACTGAGACGTTTTTTATTTCAATATCATAATATAAATAAAGATAAAAAAATAAGAAAAAAGAGAACGTGACAAGTACACAAAAAGAAATAAGAAAATGGAATCAGTCCCTTTCTTTTTCTGTCTTCTTCCATTGAAGATTTGAATGATTTGTTCTTTTGATTAGAAATTCAAAAAAAGATGATGATTTTAGGTCAAACAAAGAAATTAGTTTTGAATCATTTTTTCATACTTACTGTCATTGAATACACTCATATAAATTGTCAACATTCAAGACTAGCATTAGCCAGAGGGCTTAACTTTGAAAATTATGGGTTTAATCATACTTCAAAATTTTTTTCCTTTTATTTTTTTTCTCATCTTCTTAAAAAATCAACAAGATCAAAATCAAGAAGACAAGAGTGAAAGAGTTCTGGATTCAAGACACTGGTATTTTATTTTTCTCAACAACTCAATAAAATCATCAAATAACTAAAAGAAAACACTTTTCAATTTTTTATTTTTTTTTTATTTTTTATTTTTTTTCAGTCTTAATCAGAATCAAAGCAAAAGCTAGCACCAGTCCATACATTGGAACAAAATAATCTTAACCATTGGTATTTTTATTTTTATATTTTTCATTATTAAAATTCTTATCAAAATAACTCATCAAGATTAAAATTTTATTTCTTAGTTTTTTATTTCAGTCTTAAAAATTCTTATTAGTCTAAAAAATCTCAGTCTATCTTATTTATACTAGAATCTGTCCTTAAGGTAGCGCTTTCATTCTTCTTTCTTATTTTTCATTCTTGTTTCTCTCATTCTTGGTATTTTTATTTTTCTGACTGAAATATTATCCTTAAGTTTCCAACTTATTAGATTTACAGTCTCGACTTTCAAATTGGAAACTTAATCGGTTAAAGATTATCGGATACATACACAAATTATATCGCTGTAGCCTATCGGTCTCGCCACTCGTTACTACGACTAAACCATGTTTATCCTTTCTGTGTAACGACTTCAAATCCGACTAGTCAAAACCGATTTTACCAACCGAACTGAAAGAGTCTCTTCTGGAAACTTGTAATAAGGACAGATCTCAGACATATAAGACTACAACTCTCTAGACTCAAACAAGAATACATTTTTTTAAAACAATGACTGACTCAGAACTAGTAAACAAAGCAATCCCTCCTCTCACTGGATAAAATTTTCAACAATGGTCCTTTAGAATAGAAATCCTTTTACAACATAAAAATTTACTCAAATACTGCTTAGAAGCAGAAGATCAAGAACTCACTGGTGCTGCTGCCAACACTGCTAGAGCTAAGAAAACTGAAGCCTGCTTAATTTTAATGAATCATTCAAGTCCTGAAGCCTTTGATGCAGTAGTTAACCTAGACAACTCTAAGAATCCCAACAAATTATGGTTAAGCATCATGAACAGATACGCTTCTCAATCTTACAATAACAAAGCAAGAGTGTGGCTCAAATTTATGAGAATGGAATGGACAGGAAGTCTTGACACTTACATCAGCAATTGTAGAAAAATACTCAATGAATTTTCTCTCATGGATCTTGGTGTACCTGAAAATATCTTGTGCTATTCTATACTTGCTAAGCTTGCCAAATCTATGTGGAATATTGTGGATACTATGGTCTTGAATGAAGATTTAGTCTCTTATCCTGAAACCACGTTGACTAAGCTCCAGGAATTTTCTTATTCTGAGGAATCTAGAAATGAAATCACTAAGACTCAGACTAAAGAAAACAATGAAACTGTGACTGCTTTATATCAAGATTGAAACACTAAGAAAAGAAATTTTAGACCTAGAAATCCAAATGCTTGTAGTAATGGTAAACACAATCCTGCTGCTCAACATGCTGAAGAAAAATACTGGACTGCTCATCCTGAACTTAGACCAAAGCCCAACAATCAAACTCATAACACTGAAGTACAATCAACTCTAAACTCAGTCAATCCTTCTTTATTTTCTGTCACTGCTGAAGATGCTGTTTGCCTGTCTAATGTATGCTTGTCTAGTCTTTCTAAATCTACTGTGGCTGATTCTTGTGCAACTCATCATATGGTAAACAATAAGAAATTGATTAAACTGGAGTCTTCTGTTAATTTAAAAATTACTACTGGTAATGATCTTAATCAACTCAATGCTCAAGGAATGGGAACTGCTTTATTAAGAGATAAATCTGGCAATAAAATCACGTTAAAAAATGTTCTTTATGTACCAAACTTAAATAGAAACTTGATTTCCATTACAAGACTCTTCAAGACTTCATTAAACATTGAAAAAGAAAACTCTGAATCCAATCAAGCCAAAATGACTATAGATAATAATTTCATATTGAATACCAAATTAGAAAATAACTTGTTTGAACTTGACTCTGACTGCTTGGAAGAAATGAATTCTATTTTCTCTTATTTATCTTTTGAGACACTTTCTGATTGGCATGCCAGGCTAGGTCATCCACACATCAACTACTTGAGAAGAATTTTTCCTGATGAAAAAGAATTTGACTGTGAGATTTGCAAAATAAGTAAGATGAAACAATTACCTTTCAAGCATAAATTCAAAGAAGTAAAAGAAGTTCTTGAGGCTATACACATGGTCGTGGTCGGACCTTTTAAAACTCAGTCTATTTCAGGTGCTTCTTACTTCTTAACAATAATAGATCAATTTTCTGGATACAAAGTAGTTAAATTTCTCAGAAACAAAAGTGATGTACTTGAAAAAGTGAAGAATTTTAAAATTGAATCAGAAAATCAGACACAAAAAAAAATTAAGACAATTATTTCTGACGGAGGAGGCGAGTTTAACAGCACTGAATTCAAGAATTTTGCACTGAGTCTGGTATTATTCATCATTTTTCTCCGCCTTATACTCCACAGAACAATGGTATGGCTGAAAGAGAAAATATATCTATTATTGAGAAAGCTAGATGTATACTTGTTCAATCAAAACTCTCTGCAAAATCCTGGGCTGAAGCAGTAAACACAGCAACTGACGTGTGCAATGTACTACCCTCTAGATCAAGAAATTTTAACATTCCTTATGAGACGTGGTTTAACAGAAAATTTGATTATAAAAAGCTAAAAACATTTGGCTTTCTTGTTTATTATCTGAAAGTTCAACAATTTAGACATAGCAAACTAGCTCCCACGGCGGAAAAAGGAATTTTTCTGGGGTATGTTAATGATTTTTCAACATACAAAATAATTAATATGCAGGGCACTATTGTTTCAACTAGAGAAATTAAATTTAAAGAAGATTATTTTCCTGGTTCAATAAAAAGTATTCTTCAAAACGATCTTGATCCTTTTCTACCCTTGGAAGCAGAAATTCAAGTCAATGAGAAGAATAATCAGATTTCCAGTTCAACTAATAATGACGCTGAAAATATGAATTATGAAAGAAATTTTGAAACTGAAATGAATGCTCAAAATGAACAACAAGAATACTCTGCTTTAGCTCCACATGACATTTCCTCAAAAATAAAAACTAGCAACATTCTTGATGTTGATAGAAGTGGAAAGCAAATAAATATTAATCTTGTTGAATCTGAGTTTTCTGAACCAAAATATTATTATCAAGAAATTAATTCTAATGAGTCTGAGAAATGGAAACAAGAAATTGAAAAAGAACTGAAAAACATGAAGGATCATGACGTGTGGGAAGTAATTGACAACATAAATAATGAGAATTTGATAATTGTACTTGGGTGTTTAAAATTAAGAAAAATTCTGAGAATGAAGCAATTGAATATAAAGCTAGACTATGTGTTCAAGGATTTAGAAAAATTGAAGGAAAAGATTATTATACTACTTTTGCTCCCACTGGTAAACTGACTTCTCTTAGAATCTTAATGTCTTACACACTGGACAACAATTTGAAATTTCATCAAATTGACATCAAGAGCACCTTTCTGAATGCCACACTTGATGAAGACATTTTTCTACGTGCTCCTCCTGGTGTTCTAGTCTAAGAAAATCAAATTTTAAGACTCAAGAAGGCCATGTATGGTCTTAAACAAGTGCCACAAGCTTGGCACAGAACTCTGTCTCAATGGCTTTTCTCTATTGGTTTCCATAGATGTGAAGCAGAGCCATGTGTTTTCTGGAAAAAAGGAACTTTCTTAAACTTACATGTAGATGATATAGCTATTTTTTCAAAAGATCCTGACGAATTTAAAAATCAAATTAAAGAAAAATTTCAAGGCAAAGACTTAGGGGAAGCTGCTTTCTTGCTTGGGATGAAAATTACGCAACAAAAAGATTCAGTTTTCATAAATCAAGAACATTATATTGAAAATATGCTATTGCGCTTTGAGCTGAATGACTTATATCCCAAGAAAACTCCTCTCAATCCTGAAGGAAAATTAATAAAAGCAAACAAACAACAAATAGAAGAATTCAAGAAATTGAATATTAATTTTAGAACCATAGTAGGAGCTCTTAATTTTTTAAGTACAACTTCTGGACCAGACATTGCCTACGCAGTGAACTCTCTTTCTCAATTTTTGATTAATCCTGGAATCAATCACTGGGAAGAAGATAAGCAAATATTTCAATATCTCAAGTACACGAAACATTTAGGCATTAAGATCAGGAAAAATAATTGAAAAACAAATTCTTTACTAGCATACACAGACACAGATTGGGCCAATTGTCCAGACTCTAGTAGATCAATTTCAGGCTGTTTAGTGATTTTTAATAACAATGTGGTCTCATGGCGGTCTAAAAATCAATCAACAATTTCACTTCCTTCAACTGAAGCTGAGTATAAAGCAATCTGTGATTTGACAAAAGGAATAATGTGGCTGAAGATACTGCTTAATAAATTTTTTAACATTCAATTTTCACTGCCAACAACAATTTATGAAGACAATCAAGGTGCCATAGAACTAGCTAACAATGAATCAAATCACAATAATTTTAAAACAAAACACATGTCATTGAAATTCCACTTTATTAGAAATGAAATTAAATTAAGAAAAATAAGACTAGAATATGAAAAAACCACGGTGAATTTAGCAGATTTTTTGACTAAACCAGTAGGAAGAATTTCAATAACAAGAGCTTTGAAGACCATTCATGACTAAATTGCTTTCTGCGCTAGCGGCATCAAGCATGGGGGTGTGTCAACATTCAAGACTAGCATTAGCCAGAGGTCTTAACTTTGAAAATTCTGGGTTTAATCATACTTCAAAATTTTTTTATTTTTATTTTTTTTCTCATCTTCTTAAAAAATCAACATGATCAAAATCAAGAAGACAAGAGTGAAAGAGTTCTGGATTCAAGACACTGGTATTTTATTTTTCTCAACAACTCAATAAAATCATCAAATAACTAAAAGAAAACACTTTTCAATTTTTTATTTTTTTTTTATTTTTTATTTTTTTTTCAGTCTTAATCAGAATCAAAGCAAAAGCTAGCACCAGTCCAGACATTGGAACAAAATAATCTTAACCATTGGTATTTTTATTTTTATATTTTTCATTATTAAAATTCTTATCAAAATAACTCATCAAGATTAAAATTTTATTTCTTAGTTTTTTATTTCAGTCTTAAAAATTCTTATTATTCTAAAAAATCTCAGTCTATCTTATTTATACTAGAATCTGTCCTTGAGGTAGCACTTTCATTCTTCTTTCTTATTTTTCATTCTTGTTTCTCTCATTCTTGTTATTTTTATTTTTCTGACTGAAATATTATCCTTAAGTTTCCAACTTATTATAAATTATATCTATTTAGTGTTTAATGAATATTGTGTTCTTGAATGATTTAAATTCATGTTGAATGTTACTGGTTATCTGGTGTATCTGTTAACATACCTGTAGCTTGAATTGAAAAGCGGAAGGTTAAGCAAAACATTGGGAACACTGAGAATCCTTATCTCCTAGAAACAAAAATGGCTGAGTGGAAAAAGAAAAGAAAAACATCAATCATCTATTGGAATAAAAAGAAGAAGAGAAACAAGAGGATATATGTTATTGAATAATTTTTATCTTCTTGATCTGTACTACCAGACTGATCAACACAAAATGAAAAATTATGACAATTATAAAAAGAGAAATACACATACCAAAATTTACAAAATTGGTCAAGTGAGTAGAAAAAAGTTGCCTTGCAATTTTGTCTTGAGAGAAAATTTTGAGGACTTCTGTTTTGTTGATGGTTGGTGTCAAGTGCCGGTGGATATCATGATTACATATGGTACACCTTTCACCAATCTGCAGATTTTTGTGGCATAAAATCCTAGTTTTTTTTTTTCAGCACAAAAGTGGTCTTCGGTTGTTTCAGAATCCGCAGATTCAAAATCCTCCAAGGGTATGGTACAGGCCCTGAATCAATCATTTATTTTCATGTCTAGAAGATTTCTCAATTCTGGAGTACGGGGGGTCAGTTTGGTGCCCAGGAAAGGTATCAAGAGTCTTAAAGGTCTGGATCACATTGATCTTCAACTTCTACTTTGAAATTGTTTCAATCATTCAATATTTCAAATGTATCTATCTCCTCATCCCATTGAAAAAAAATAAAAAATAAAAAAGAGACCAAGCAGAAATACAGGATCACACTGGTGTAGTGGTCTCTGTGACTGTGACAGACCACTGGGCTAGCCTAAGATTTCATGTATGTGTGTTTCATTCCCACCCTTCTCAAATATTTGATTCAACTGTTAGTTAAGTGGTTAGTTTAGTTTTAGTTAATTGGTTAGCATGTGTAGCACAGCGTAGTGTAGTTTCCAGTCAGCTACGCTACACTAATTTTTGGGAAAAAGGTATGCTACAGATTCTTCGAAATTCTGTTAGCGGAGTAAAAGCTACGCTAACTGTTAGTGTAGCGGATAAGATTTTCAACTAACACTACTAAAAAATTTCAATGAAAATTTTCTGCTACACTAACTGTTATTGTAGCCAAATAAAATTACAGCTAACACTACACAAAGTGGGAAGAGAAAAAAAAAGCGCTACACTGACGGTTATCGGCCATGTAGCGTAGTGTAGCATAGTGGCCCACTGTTGTTACTAGTAAAAGACCCAATCTAATGGATCAATTCTTAATGGATGACTCTAATTTAGCTAAACCAGAAATTTTATTTGCGAAATTTCAAGATATCTCTTTAAGTGAAAAAGTTATTTCTAAGAATATCAATACAATAATTACTATGCCAGCAGAAACTGCTTTAAATAATTCAAATCAATCAAATCAAAGAAATCTTAAAGATCCTCTTCCTACATGTAAAAACAGTCAACATGGTTCAAATTCAGGACATTCAGCTGAGAAGTGTTTTGAACTTCACCTTGAATTAGCTTGTAGAAATGGCAAGCATTCTCCTTTAGTGCCTCATCCAGCAAACATGTGTTGGGCAGTTTATCCACAAATTAACCAACTAAAAAGATCAAAAACAACTGTGAATTATATAAATAATCAACAATCTAGTAATTTAAGACAAAGGATTACAAATGAAAATCAGAGTGAAAATGACTTATCAAATCAATCATTCAACAATCATTTGCTCATTGTGTTACTAATACTTTTGAAAATGAAGGATTTATTTTAGATAGTGGTGCAAGCCACAATATTTTTAATAGTTTAATTTATTTTAATGATAGTCAAGACATGAATGTCAATATTATCACTGGAAAAAACAATTCTCAATTAATTACTACAAAAAATTGGAAATGTTCGTTTATCTTTGAATAATGGAAAATTTATTAATTTACCAAATTCACTTTATTGTCCTCAAGCTTCAAGATATCTTTTTTCATTAGCTAATTTATGTTCAAGTAAAATTTCAATAGATAAATCAGAAAATACTTGCAAGATTATTATTGATAATGAAATTTATTTTAATTTTGATATCAAAAATAATATTCTCAAAATTACAAATATGATTTAACCATCAAATCATCAAGTTTATGCACTATCCAATGAAAAATTGTTTTCAAATTTTGAATTATGGCATAATAGGCTAGGTCATGTTGGTTCTGGAATTCTAAAATTTTTACTTCAAAAGATTAATCTGAATGAAACAATTACTTGGTACCGCGTGTATGAAAGGAAAAATGCATTAACAATCATTTACTCACCATTTTGATTCAGCAGATCATCCATTGAAAGTGGTTCATGGTGATCTTGTTGGACCTGTTACACCTGCAACTCATGTATCAAAGAGATATTTATTAAAATTAATAGATCAATTTTCTGGATCTATTAATATTACTTTACTTAAAAATAAATCAGATGCAGCGCAGGAAATCATTAATTTTAAAACTTTTTTTGAAAAACAAACCGATTTTAATTTTAAAAAATTTATTGCAGATGGATGTGGAGAATTCTGTAATTATTTTCTTAGTAGTTATTTTAAGGGGGCCCTTAAATCCACCACCAAAAAATCTTAATTTCACTACGTTTTTGGAAGGTTTTGCCAAACCCACCAAGTTTTTAGGCCTGTTTTTCAAAAGCGGCAAAACTTTTACCCCAAAAAAAGTCCTGAATCAATTTTGGCTGGTTTCTCAATTCCCGCCAAAATATCTGGCGGGTCTGGCCATACCGGCCAATTTTTTTTGGCGGGTTTGCAAAAGCCCGCCCTTTTTTAAATTCTTTTGTTTTTTTTTTCTTTTACTTGACTCATTGGCGGGTGTCAGTTTACCTGCCAAAAAAAGGTTTCCTTATTCCTGCCAAAATATTTGGAAGGTCCCCCAATTTCCCGCCATTCCAGAGAAATGGTAATGTTTTTTCAAAGAACACTGGCGGTTTTTTGAAAACCTGCAAAACAAAAAAATTGGGCGGGTTTTTGAAAACCTGCCAAATTTTTTGGCGGGTTTTTCAAAACCTGCCAAATTTTTTGGCGGGTTTCCAAAAACCCAGAAGTTATTTTGGCAGGTCCAACCGAACCTCCCAAAAAAAAAAAAATTAAATTGGCGGGTTTAGCCAAAACCGCCAAAATACAAGGTGTGTTTTTTCAAAACCTGCCAAAACACAAGGCGGGTTTTTTCAAAACCAGCCAAAATACAAGGCAGGTTTTTTCAAAACCAGCCAAAATAAAAGGAAGAATTGAAAAAACCCGCCTCTTTGATTTTCAATTGCAAAAGCCACCCTTAAGCATACAACAGTGATAGCTAAAGCATCCATTCTGTCATTGTCACTTTGGAAGTTTTGATTATCAAACTGATTGATTTTGTTTTTTCCATTCCTCCTGTTTGTCTCCATGAAGAAAATAGCCAGACCAGGATTTCCACCACGGCCACATCTACCAATCATCTGGAATATTGTTGCTGGGTCACCTCGACCTACATGCACCACCTGTGATAATTGCTTCCAATCTTGTCCAAGGCCCAGCACCATAGTGCTTGAGATAACGGGGAATTTTCCCTACGCAAATTCATTCACAATATCTTCCTTTGCCTTATCCCCAGTACATGCATGAAATTGTCTGGCAAAAAAACTTGTTGGATTTAGGTGGTCATTTGGACTTCTCCTACAACATGCAACACTCGCCAAGTCAAGTTCCAAGTGTTTGAGTAGATTAGAGTTGGCACCAACTGATTGTCTTGTATTATTGTTTGAGGACCAAACAAGTTGAGTAAACCTTCACAGGATGCAAGGGAGTGTTCCATTGGAATCCTGACTATCGTTATTTACTTCCGAATCAGCTTGCCACAAATGAAATTAATATTTTTAACCTTTATCTTTAAGCTTTGGAGGATGCTGTTGATTGCCACTGGAAAAAAAGTTGCAGATTGAAGAAGCATTGGCATACCATTTGTTGCCATCAAACAATCTGCCATACTGCCATAGCACAGCCGGAAAGCACCAAAATCATGATGTTTTCTGTGGCAGTTGAGGTCCTTTGCTTTCCTGCTTTCCACCAAACCCCACATTTAAATCATGTGTGCTTCATCCAAAACAGTCAGAACTAGTCGAGATTTGAATAGATCATCAAAAAATATTCAATGGAATATTGGGCTCGTGAGGAGTACTTCGGGGCTCTAACAAAACAAAGAAAACAATCAGTCAATGTTTTCCTAACCCAGATATCTATCTGACCACCCACCAAATAAACAAAAGAATATGACCCTTTGATTATTTCCTGTTCAGTTTTCTCATTCAAGCGCATTTTTGTTAGATTTATTGCACTGATTTTCAAAGCATTTTTCTCTGCCACCTTTGTTTCCCAAAGTCAATAAATAATTATTAAATATGAATCCAACAGTCTACCATGGCATGGCACATGTAGAAAATTGATGGGACTTACCTGGTTTTCACCCAGTTAATCCAGTGGGTTTAAGACCAAAATTATTGGCTTGTGGATTGCTGGGAAGAGACAATGAAACATTTCAGTGATTCACATCTTTCCAAACCCTGTCCCAGAAAGTACAAATGTGTGATTCTGCTTGATGAGAGACATCACCGCTTCAACCTGCAACCTCTTTGGCTCCTTCTGAAATCTTGCATGTGCACGCTCCTCAACAAATGTGAATAGTTGGTCTTCATCTAGCTTCTTGGATAACTCATCCAATTCCACACAACAAACCATCTCTCAGAATTGGTCCAAGTGACTTGTTGTGCTGGGCTGAGTGGGAAATTATGATGAGCTGGACCTCACATCTGTCACCCCCAATAAGCAATTGAGAGGCTCTCAAAATTGGCAGACCACGCATGAGAAAGATGTCATTTGATTTCAGATATGCAAGATAATGCTCTTTGGCCATCTGGATATGTAAAAGCCATGGAATTCCACATCAATAAAATACTTTTACTTTAAAAATTTAAAAACAAAAATCAGAAAAAAAAAATATTTTTCATTTTCTTGTGAATCAAAATAGTAAATTAAAAAAAAAAATGGTTTATGCTTGCTTAACAAGAACAAGGATTACAAAATACCATCACTATATCACACCATTAATTGCAAAGACTGCTCAACCCTGGGTTAAATCACCTCAATTTTTAATTAGTAAATCATATTCATTAGGCTGAAGTCCACCTGAATGGTTAAAAAATTTGGAACACAAGCAAAACCTTGAACAAGTTCAACTTAAATCAATTAGTTAGTATAATAATATCCATTTTTTTTTTTTGATTCATAAAACAGCGTAACAGATACTGATTTCAATTAATGATTTGAAATTAAAGAAATTTTAGAAATAAATGAAGAAATAAATCAAAATCAAAATGAAGATGAAATTATTATATATGAATCAAATTTGGAAAATCCACATATTCAATCTACTAATTGTTTTGCTTTCAGTATTATTGGTTTATTAATTACAACGTATTTTATATTTTCCATCTTTCATAATATTTTTTTTTAATTAATTAATTAATTATAATGACTATATTATTCTAATTGATTTGGTTTACAATTTAGTGGTTGAATTGCTAATCAAATTCGACATCATGGTGCTGGTCCAGTTTGGTATGTACTCTTACACTTCATATATTAATAACTTTTTTGATTTGTTTTCTTTTCAACGTAAAAAAAAAAAAAAAGATTAGTGTTTATTTTTTATTTTTTTCGAAATTCAAAAATATGGTCACCCAAAAATTAAAAGTTGAGCCATTCAATTTCTGGGTTTCCTCAAACCCACCCCTTTTAGGAGGTTTCCTCAAACCCACCCCTTTTAGGGTGGGTTTCCTCAAACCCACCCCTTTTAGGGTGGGTTTCCTCAAACCCTCCAAAAAAAAGATAAAACAATAAGGCATGACCCCAATTTTCAGGGTTCAGGGTGTCACCCCGCTCCCTTGTCCCCGGGGATGAGGGTTCAGGATCTGTGTTTGGCACACCCCAAAGCCCCGGCGTGTGGGGGCATTTTTTTCTTGGGTGGTGATTTTTTCTTTTTGACATTTAGGAGTTTTTTGGGGTTTTTTTTCATTTATTTATCAGCGGTTTCAATCCAAGAAATTATCATTTTCATCATTTTCATCATTTCCTTTCACATTCATTTGTATCACTAGCATTAAAACTATTCTTTATTTATTTTTACTGGTATTCATGTTTTAATTTAATTTATTCTTTTTTTGATCAATAAAAAAAAAAAGAAAGAAAGAGGTTAGAGGATGACTTAAAAAGGAAAATTTAACGTATGAAACCAGTCATTCAGGCAGAGCAACTGCTTAAAAGTTTGGGTTTTGAGAGAAGATTGTTGCCACGAGACAACCCTGCAATTTTTTGAGAAAACACGTTCAGATGCAGCACTTGGAGCTGGTATTGAGAGGAACTTTTGAGCCATGAGGACAAGATTTGGGAGGGTTTTTTGATCTGATGCCCAGTAGAACCCACAGCGGCAAGAATTTTGCTGAATCATTCTATGACACCCTCAGCAAGTACTTTTTCCTCAAGCTACTACATACAATCACCACCTACAATGCCTCTGTCAACACCAAAATGGCTCAAGAGTTAACCCTTCAAATACCTCACTTTGATGCATCCACTCAGATTTTTGGATGGGTTGCACATGTGATAAACCTAGCAGAAAGATCAGCATATCAGCTCTGGGATCAATTGATGATGTGGAAGACAGTGAGGAGATCTTGATGTCTCAGCTCGACTCTGATTCCCCCTCCAATGAACCCCTTAATGCCCAGATTATCATTAAGCGGGTTCATGGCCTTTGCATTTGGGTCTTGTTCTCACCTCAATGGTGCAAGAGATTTTCCATTGCGGTCCACTCTTGTCAACCAGATATTTAAGAAAAAAAAATCAAGGGCCTTGAGATCAATGTGGCCACTCATTGGAATTTGACTTTTTTGATGTTTCAGCGCGCTATATTGCTTTGAAAATCTTGCACTCATTTCTGCACCAACAATCCTGAAACAGATGGCTACCTTTTATCACCCAAAGAATGGAACCTTGCTCAGAACATCATGAAATTCATTTTTCCTCTCAGCGAGGCAACTGATATCCTGTGTGCTTCCAAGTATCCAACTCTCAACAACGCCCTTCCAGTCTACCTAGTTTTAGTCCAACATCTCCACTCTGCTCGCAACAGTCTTCAAAGAAAAAAAACAGCAAACAAGATGATTGAAAAGATTGATAACTATCTCCAAGAGGCCTTGAAGAAGCCAGCTTATATTTGTGCTATGAACTTGGACCCAAAATTCAAGACATTGTTTTGGAAGAATCATCAAGACTGTATTGTACAAAATTATGGCTTAAACATTGAAGACATTTTAATCACTTTCAAATCTGAAGCTCATGAATTCTACACCACCTTGTCACAAAATAACAAAGAAAGCGACTTGGTCCAAGTTTTAGAGTCTTCCAATTCAATTCGTAAAGGGTGTTTTGCCTCTGCATTGTACCAAATTGCCCCAAAAATTGGAGGAATTGAAGCAGAAATTACTCGCTGCTTGAAGGAAGATATTGATACCGAGGCAATCAAAGTGCTTCCTTACTGGGCATCAGATCAAAAAACCCTCCCAAATCTTGTCCTCATGGCTCAAAATTTCCTCTCAATACCAGCTCCAAGTGCTGCATCTGAACGCGTTTTCTCAAAAGATTGCAGGGTTGTCTCGTGGAAACAATCTTCTCTCAAACCCCAAACTGTTAAGCAGTTGATCTGCCTGAAAGACTGGTTTCAGACGTTAAATGGTACTTTATAAGTCAGCCTCTAACCTCTTTCTTTCTTTTTTTCTTGTTGATCAAACAAATAATAAATTAAATTGAAACATGAATACCAGTAAAAATAAGTGAAGAATAGTTGTAGTGCTAGTGATACAAATGAATGTGAAAGGAAATGATAACAATTTTCATTTTTTGGACTGAAAACTCTGATAAATAAATGAAAACAAACTTCAAAAAACTCCTAAATGTTGGGAAAAAAAATCACTGCACAAGAAAAAAATGCCCCCACACCCAGGGGCTTTGGGGTGTGGCAAACCCACATCCTGAACCCTGATCCCTGGTGTGGTGCTGCAAACCCATTTCAAGTCTCAAATCAACCAGGAACATATGGAAGGAGCCATCAGGGGTCAAATTGGATAGCATACTTGGATTCTACACCCAAAATTACCACTAGGACCCCAGCAAATCCATTAGGCCAAACCCTCTAGTTTCCAAGATATGGGGTTTCAAGGCTATTAAAAGCTCTTTGTGAAAAGACAGCAATGTGAAATGGGTGTTTTCTGTGACATTTATACTAGCAATATATTTTCTGTGATACTTCCTGTGATTTCTCTACTCTAAATAATTGTACTACTTAGATGGGGACCCTTCCCCACATTTATTTCCATAAAAGGGTATTTGTCCCCACACTTATTTCCATAGTCACAAGGTCTCCAATCACATGCATGAGCCTGTGACAAGATCACAAGTCACCTGCATGAGTCTGTGCACCAGTTTTGCAGGGAAAATTGTCTTTCCCTGGAGCTAAAATCCCTCATATTTTACTACAAAAGGAGCTCTCTCCTCCCTCATCCATCTACCCATCTCCCACTTCCCACCTACCATCCAACCAGGGAACACTCCTCCTCCCACTTATCCCTCCCCTTATAAATCCTCAACAATCAGTCATTAGCTGCAATACTACCTTGAAATACAACCCTTATAAAGTTGATCCAGCCTGATGGAGACACTACTATAAGTAGCCTCAACATTATTTCACCACCATAAATAATTGTTGTGTCAACTCTAGTAGTTCATCCAAGGGGCAGAGCCTTTAAAACTCACCTGTAACATTGGTTTTATACCTTTGTTATTTCTCCCTTATAGCTACCTATCCCAAAGGAGTTCCCACACTGGGGACAAGGGAGCGGGGTGACACCCTGAACACCAACAATTGGGCCCATGCCTTAAATTTGATCCACAGGCCTGAATTCCTCTTCCAGCCAAAAAAATTGGCAGGTGTGGGCAAACCCACCAAGATAACTTTTTGGGAATGCCGATACCCGCTAATAAAATTTGGCGGGTTTCTTATTCCCAGCCAAAAAATTTGGCGGGAATGTGAAAAACTGGCCAAACATCTTTTTTTTTTTTTTTTTTTTTTTCAAGATGGATTTGGCGGGAATGGATGGACCCGCCTTGATTCTTGGAAGGTCCAGCATTCCTGCTAAATAGTTCTGGCGGGTTTATAAAACCCCCCTCAAATATTAGGCGGGTCAATACAAACCAGCCAAAAATCTCAAAAAAAAAAAAATTTGTTTTGGCGGGTTTTTTGAGAACCCGCCAAAAATTTTGAGGGGTTTTTTAAGAACCCAGAAAAAACTTTGGAGGGTTTTTTCAAGTCCAAAAGAAACTTTGGTGGGTTTTTTCAAACCCGCCAAAGTTTTTTGCAAAGTTTTTGAGTATTCTTGATGGCCAATTATTTGGCGGGTTCTCAAAAACCGGTCATGGGTTTTCAAAAACCGGCCATGTGTTTTTGAAAACCGGCCACGGGCTTTGGTAAACCGGCCGAATTTTTTGGCGGTTTTTGGTAAACCCGCCAATTTTTTGTTTCGGTAGCGTTTTGTTTGATTTTTAGGTGGGTTTTCTAAAACCCGCCAAAATAAACATCAAGTTTGACTGGTTTTCAAATTCTTACCAAATTTTATTGGCAGTTATTGGCATTCCCGCAAAATCATTTTTGTGGTTTTGCCCACACCCACCAATTTATTTGGCTGGAAGCGGCATTCTGGCCTGTGGATCAAATTTGAGGCATGACCCTGATTTTTGGTGTTCAGGGTGTCACCCCACTCCTTTGTCCCAGGGGATCAGGGTTCAGGATCTGGGTTTGGCACACCCCAAAGCCCCCGGGTGTGGGGGCATTTTTTTCTTGGGTGGTGATTTTTTTTTTCCTGACATTTAGGAGTTTCTTGGAGTTTCTTTTCATTCATTTATCAGAGGTTTCAGTCCAAAAAATTGACATTTTTATCATTTACTTTCACAGCTAAAATTGTCAAATAAAAAATCCAAAAAAAAAATTGCCCGAATTGGTGGGTTTCATAAAGGGGGGCACTAAATCCACAATACCATATTGTATAAGTATTGTATACAGCAATGCGCCCCCCATTAAATGACCGTATACAACAACAGGGGCACCTTTTTTGTTGTATACGGTCCCAAAGTCCCCCCAGGGCCTTTTGGGGGAACACAAAGGTTTGGGAAGGCCCCAGTAGCCCTACATGGCACCCCACTAAGGTTTTTAGTGTAGGGCCAATGTCGTTTACAACATTCCAGGGCCCATGGCTCTTGTATACAATGGCTGCAGGTCCCCCTGTATTGTATCCAATAGGTTTTTGATTGTATACGGCAATTTAAGGTGCTAAAACTATTGTATACAATAGATTTAGCCCCCAAACGGTGTTCTATGGGGCTTGTACAACCCCAAAAGGGTCCATGCCAAAAAAGTTACAGTGGCTGGATCAGCAATTCCTCCACACTGCTTAAATTGGCACCTCTTCCCTACTTTGTGGGGAAACAATTGTTGAACCACACAGTAGTGTACCCAACCTCACATTTTCCAAACTTACCACTGGAGAGTAAGGGGTCAGGATGAAGTTTGTGCTGATACAATTTGTTGGTTTTTTTTGTAAGAAAAAAACGTTCAAACTATTTGGACACTTACTTAAAAATATGGAACAGAATTCTGGTGAAAAAATACAAGGGTCTTCTAAAGACCTCATTGTAAGTTATTAATACAGAATACATTATTTTTATGGGACCCATTGTTGATTAATCAATTGTTTTGATTTTTTTTGACAGTTGAAGGAAGAAGAAACAGGTAATCTGGTTCCAATTCTGGACAACATCAGTTCTGTGGATTACACAGTAGGAGGTGCATATTTTTAAATTTTTCTCTTGGAAATAATTGATGGATCTCATGTTGGCTTGTTTTTTTTTTTTTTTGTTGCAGAGCCCCTTGCTCCGCCACCCACATATAGGTTTAAGGAAAAATTCTTTGCTTTCTTGTTTTGCCAAAAATGGGCGTATTCTCATGGATATGGCATTTATATGGCCAATTTGAATAACTATCATATGAATTTAGCCTGTGATTGGTGGTGTGAGAATAATGAGCAACATGCAGCACAGAAAAGAGTGACATCGAGTCAAAAGTGTGGTTGTATTGTAGTAAAAAGGTCAGTAATGACTATTGGGAGGTGAAACACAATGTCAAAAAGGGAACACAGCTCCACAACCACCCACCTTTGGCCAACCCATCATCCCATCCTTTCCATTGTTGGCTGAGAAAATTATAGAAAGAATACTTAAAGTCTAGTTTTGGGGAACATTTGTCTGGGGGGCAGCTGAAAAGCAACATTGCTAGTTTAACAGGGAAGTAGTGCTTGAAAACTAGGGATATTTGGAATGGGAAATCATCTTTCAAAAAAGAAGAGCAGTCTGGCTCTAGCTTTATTAAGATTCTGTTCAGACTTTGAACAGGATAAGGTTGGGTATATGAATCAAAATACAAAGATGATAATACAATGGATGCCCTTTTCATGGCACACCCAGAATCTGTAAAATTGGATTGTTGTTTCCATCATGTTGCAATACTAGATTCCACTTAAGAGACAAACAAATAGTCTTTTCCTCTCTTCCAAATCGTGGGGATTACATTGACATCAAAGACTTTCACAGTTGGAATTGTGCTTCTCTTGAGGGAAGTCAATATTTATTATGAGTGGGCAATGTCTTGTTTCTCTAGACTTGTGTGGAATGAAGAGAGGTTCCCAAAGTTTTCTTTACCAACTGAGAAAGAGTGCTTGAAAAGGTGATTCAGAAGATCTTCCCAAATTCAACCCATCACTTTTGCATATGGCACATCAAACAGAATATTCTGGTGGAGTGTAGGAAATTATTTTCTTCAGAAGAAGAAAAAGAATGGTTAGATTTCTTAGATGTCTGGAAAAATTTGGTGTTGGCTCCCACAGAAGAAGAGTAAAATATTTGTTTGAAGGCTGTGAGCAAAGTATCTGAAGATAGAGAAGGGGTGATGGAATACTTAGAGCAGAACATCCTTCCTTTCAAAGAAAAATTCATGCAAGCTTGGTGTGGACAGGTAGCTCATTTTGGTAACCAATCAACACAACAAGTTGAGGGTGCTCACAACCTGTTGAAGAAAGTTCTTCATCAAAATACCAGCGCTTATGTAGTCAATATGTGGTATGGTTTGAATAAACTAATTGGAGAGCAACTTCAGTTGGTGCAAGCATTGTTAGATGACAACACAATTAAGTTTTTAAATGATTTTCCCCAGGAAATGAAGTTATTATCATTTAAAGTGTCTATAGCTGGTTTGTGTCAATGCAAGGAGAAATTTGAAAGGTTTAAAAGAGGACATGATGGGCTGGGTTGTACAGGTCAAACATGGGGGGGTTTGGGAGTGCCATGCTCTCACAAGATGGATGAAATTTTGGCTGAACAAGGACACATGGTGGCGGAGGATTTCCATCCTCATTGGAGGTTAGAGTATGGCCCAGAACCCAAAGTAAGTCTGGTTTTCATTGATAGCTGTTCTGCTTGCTTTTGTTTATTCATGTTGGATTGTTCTTTTTTATAACTTGTTTTTTGTTGGCTTTGTTTATTTTTGTAACTTGTTTTTTTTTTAAACTTTTTTGTTCTTGTTGGATTGTTCCTTTTCATAATTTGTTTTTTTAAAAACTTGTTTATTTTTATAGCATTTTTTTTTTGAAACTTGTTTGTTGTTGTTTGTTTTTCTTCTTGATAACTTTTTTTTTAAAAAACTTGTTTATTTTTATCACTTCTTTGTTTTTAAACTTGTTTGTTGATGTTGGATTTTTCTTTTTGATAAATTGTTTAGTTTTATAACTTGTTATTTTTTAAATTTGTTTTTCGTTGTTGGATTGTTCTTTTTAATAATTTTTTTTTAAAAAAACTTGTTTATTTTTATGACTTTTTTTTTTTAAAAATTGTTTGTTGTTGTTGGATTGTTTGTTTTCATAACTTGTTTTTTTTCAAAACTTGTTTTTGTTGTTGAACTTGTTTTTCGTCGTTGGATTGTTCTTTTTTATAAATTATTTTTGAAAAAGTTGTTCTTTTTGGCTTTGTTATTTTTGTGTGACTTTGGGGTATTGATTCTCACTTTGCTTTATTTTTTGGAATTTTTTTTTTCTTTTGAAAGACCCATTGTGGTACTTTGACTCTAAAACAGGCTTGTTTGCAGCTGTAAACGACTCTATTGACCTTTCCAGAAGACATTCAAGTCCAACTCATTGGACAATTCGTCCAAGACATATTGAAGCAACCAAACACCCCTCATTTGGAGCCTTCAGTAGTGACAAAAATTGGAGGAAGACCCCCAAGCTCTAGAAGGGAACCAATTAAATTCGAAAGAATTGAAAAAGAGATTGAGTAGGATCTAAAGCAAAGAAGAAAAGGGAAGGGGAAAATGAAAAGTAAAAGATTGAAATTATGCTCATTTCTTTTTTTTTTTGATTCATTAATCTTGATACTCATTGTTATTTATTGTTAGATTGACAGGTTGAAAGTTCCAGTTCAGAGGACTCAGAATCATACACGCAGGAATAATCAGGAAATGAAGGGGCAAGTTCTTCATCCTCCAATGATGAAGAACAGGATGAATTACCCTTGGTGGAAGCCTCTCCAGTTACAAATTCATTGAAAGTGAGTTTTTTGCTGTGTTTTGGTGTAATTAATATTGTTTGTTCATTTTTTATTAATTGTGTTTGTTGATTCTTTCTTTTTACAGGTTTATATGAGCCAAATCCCTCGGCCTCTTAAGGATAACGTTGAGTCAATTTTCAACCCAGAAGGTGATGGAAACCGTGAATTTTGGTGCATTGCTCAGGCAATTTTTGGTGATCAAAATATATTTGATCAGATAAGAAACAGTATGGGGGAATGTCTTGCAAAAGAACGGTCCAGTTTCCTTAAAATACTGGGTTCAGCAAAAGACTTTGTAAAAAGTTTTATCAAACTAAAGATTTATTTTCATCAATGAAAAGAACAATATTTAAGAATGAAAATACAACAATAAAATAAAAACATAAAATATTTTATACCTAAAGCTCCCAACTAATATTTTATTGATGATGATTATATTAAGTATTAATTTTCCTACAATGACAATCCTAAATTGTTTTGAAGTAATTAATTTATAAATATAGTGATGATTAAAATGTAACACATAATGCTTACTGAAAGATGTATGTGATTGAACTGATTGACGATACTTTTATTTAATATGATGTATGATCTGAATGAGAATACTAAATGAAATGTTGTTTTTAATTTTTCTAACGTTATTTTGAGATAATTTAAAACTTGCTTACCTTCCCCAAATTCACTTATATCATAGATTTATAAAGAGACTATGATTTTTAATTATTTAAGTAAATTTGAAGAAGATGAGAATATTTATACTAAAAACCAGAATTAATTCTGATTATGTCATCAATGACATCATTTTGATTTAATTTTCATTTTTCAATTCTAACACTTTGAACAAATTAAAAACAATCTTCAACCAGGTGGTGATCTCATTGAAAAGCACCGTTGGCTGTCTAAGCTTGATATGGGTCAGATATTAGCTGAAACATATCAGACAGAAATTTGTTTCTTCGCTTTAAGTGGTTGTAATACATATTTCCCTTTTACTTGTGCTCCAGATGCCTCTAAATCCTTTTTTCATCTTTTGTTTGTCAACTCTAATCATTGGGTTCTTGTTATTCCAAAATGTGGTCTTTTTCCTATCCCTCCACTTGTAAAGCTCCCCAATTCTCTAAGTAAATATGTTCCTCTTGGGGAAGATCATGTCCCAGAGGGTATGTCTTTGTATGATACAAATGAAAAGTAGATTTATTTCTCTCTTGTTTTATTTTTTTTTATTTTTTTTTTTTGACATGGATTTCTTTCTCTCTTGTTTTCTTTTCTTTTTTTTTGATTTAATATAGAATCTCATCTTAATATCTTATTGGTATTTTAGCTCTTTTGATTTTTAATTTCAATTAATGATATGTTATATTTATACCTTTAAAATTGTGAGTGCCATTGTTGATTGTAAGTTTTCAAAATTTGAGTTGGGTGAGTTGATTGTGAGCTTATAAGTCTTTTTAAAAATTTATTGATTTTATTGCATTAAGTTATTGTTTGGTATTTTTGTTGCATTTGTATTGGATTCATTGTTTTCTTATATTTTTTAATTTCTTTTATTTTGCTTTATTCTGTTGGTAATTTTTTCTTTTTTTTTTGTTATTATTTTTTTGTTTATTTGTCTAATTATTTTATTTTGCTTTTGTTATTTGTCTTATCTTGGTTTTTTTTGTTATTCTTTTGTTTTTTTATGTTTCTTTTTCTTATTTTCTTTTTTGGTTGTTACTTTGGTCTTTTTTTTTCTTATCCTTATTCTTTTATTTAGTTGTTCTTGTTTTGTTATGTTATTTTTCTTTCTCTTTTGTTTTTTGTTTTGTTTTTTTCTTTCAATTATTTTTTGTTTTGTTCTGTTTTTTTCTTTACTTCTGTTCTCATTGTTTTGTGTTTTTTTTTTGTTTGTTTTGTTTGTCCTTACTGTTTTGTTTATATCCTTCTTGTTGTGTTTTCTTTGGTTTGTTATTCTTTTTTTCTGTTCTCTTCTGTTGTGGTCTTATTTCTTTCTTTCTTTGTTAATTTTGTTTTTTGGGCCTTAAACTATTGTATATGATGTGGTACGGTACCAAAACCATTGTATACATTTTTTTGGGTATGGTTCCACATTGTATACAATAGTTTCCCAGGGGGCACTATTGTACACAGTAGTTGGAGGTAGAAAGTACAGTGTACAATACATTTTGTTTTGTACTCGGGGTTTCTGCGATTTAAACCTTGGTTTCTGACCACATACAATAGTTTTTGTACAAAGCTATTGTATAAGGTATTGGGGGCCTTGGGATTTTTTGTATACAATACCGAAATTTATTGTATACGACCAGATTCTATTGATCCCCAATGTTGTACACGACAAATGGGGGGGCCCCCGATATTGTGTACTGTAAAATGTTACAAGTAAATTTTCAACTTTCATCAACATGTCACGTATTTTACCACTTGAAGACCAACTTCTTTTTCAAATTCTTTTTCTTGCTTGATTAAAATAAAAATAATAAAATCAAATCATCAACAAAACCTCACTCGTTGAGTCAACTATCGTCAACTCAACTTCATTCTCATTTCATATTTTATTCTTTCTTTTTCTTTTCTTCTTTCTATTTCTTTTTCTTTTAACTTAAATCAAATTGTCATTATCACTCAATTGTACATTGTTGAGATCTTGCTTTCTCATTCTCACTTTCTAAAACTTAATCAAATCAACTAACAATCGATCGACTCAGTGTCTTAATCTAAATCAGCTAAATCCAACAATCTACCCAAATCTCTTTAAGTCTTTCAATATCATATATATCTATTCTCAGTGTCGAGTTGGTTTCATTTCTTTCATGTCTTCTTATTTCTTTTAATCTCAAATTGTTTCTTATTTTAAAAATCAAAATAATCTAACTTGTCTTTCTTTAGTTTGCTGCTCTTTGCAATTAAAATCTTAAAAATTCATTTTAGTTTTATATGTACAATAGTTATACAATAGTGTATTGTGGATTTAGTTCCCCCCTTCATTAAACGCACCCAAAATTGTTGGGTGTCAGGCTTGGATATGAAACAAAAGAGTATAAAGCTCTCTTTGTACTATTCCTGCCCTGATATATATTTATATAATATGTATTTATATATTATATCAATGATATTAATAGCTTATAGCTATTATTTTACACCTATAGTGTATTCTCTGCTACAGAATTACGGATATACCTCCTTCTGAGTCTTATTGAGGTATGTGAATGTCAAAGTAGTGCACTTATAGTGACTAAAGTGCTTCAATATATATATATAAGAATTATTAGGAAGGGGCTTGAGCTGACTGGCTACTGTCAGAGGCCGTAGTCCTTCTTCTAATAATTTCTAAGAGATTCTTTTGCACTCAGATAGAGGGGGGAATGTCCTCAGTTCTGGGAATAGATCTCAGTGATTGATAAATAAAGAAATGGTAAGAGCTTAGGTCTAAAGACACGAGCAATAAACTTACTAATTGAGTATTTATTAGGTGTTTGGGTGTTTTGTATGTATGTTGTAAACAGTGATTGATAAATAAAGAAATGGTAAGAGCTTAGGTCTAAAGACACGAGCAATAAACTTACTAATTGAGTATTTATTAGGTGTTTGGATGTTTTGTATGTATGTTGTAATAATTGAGTGAGGAATTGGAATTGGGCTATGGAATGCCTCTATTTATATTCCTAAAATTTTATTACAGGGCGCTTCTGAGGGCGCAGTAAGTTCCCAGGTGTGTTTTCACACGTCAGGGGAGATGTTCCTTCCCTCTATATTTTTTATTACATATTTATTAACACAGTTGTAATAAAAATATCTAATGAACATCATATTTCGAGTTTTTTACTTGAATTTGACATATTACATATGTAACCTTGGAAATTCAATTATACAAGGTTAATAGATGTTTCTTGACGTCCTCAAGTATCCAGGATAAATCAGGTTTCCTTGGGACGTCACTCCTTCTATTTT
>JNCO01000459.1:0-29844 GCA_000785685.1 Uromyces viciae-fabae | reverse complement strand
CACTCATCCATACCTTTCTATATTCTGCCATTAGGGCTTAAATTCTCTAGCCTCTTCTGGAGTCTCACACCGTGTCTACCTATAAATAAATTTTAGATTAAAAGCAACTACACACTAGATATAATCTATATCAACCTCACAGACAACTACACATCCATGCGATTAAATACTTAAAATAATTTAAAACTAAGGGTTTTTTATTTTATTTTATAATGGAAAAGAGAGAAAAATGGAAAGGATGGGAGTGGAAGAAAAAGGGCAGAAAAACACAGAATATCAAGGGCAATCATGAAATTTTGCAAGGTGATTTCCCTTTCCTTCAACTGACGGCTTTGATCAACTCATAACTGGATTCAGTTTTGATACTGTACAATCCTGATTCAAAGGATGGAAATATTTTTCTTCCTCCCACTGAAGACAATTATCCCACCAGTGAAACTGCAATAAATTAGCCCAATCCAGAGGAAAAAGCTCCAGAAAAATTACCGCTTGGAAACCAATGGGTTGCCAAATTGCTCCCAGGATTATTGGGACTTGGCCAAATTGATGATATAATTGAAGAAGATGAAGAGTTTCTGCTGGCGAAAAATTCTATCAAACCATCCAGAATTTGATTCAAAAAACATTTCCATGGGCAAATCTTTACACAATGATTGAGTAGAATTTAAAGCAAGCAATGAACAAGAGCAAGAGCCAAAAATAGTAGATAAATATAAAAGCCATGAACAAGAGAAAGAACAGAAAGAAATGGATAGATCTCAAGCAATCAAAGAAGAAGAGTTATAAGGAAAAGAAATTAAATAAGAAGAGAAAATCCAAGGAACAATCATCAATGGTTTCTCCATCTCTGACCACCCCTCCAAGCAGCCAAGAACCCTCAATAGTTTCCCTCATGCCAGCACCTCCCTCACATAATTTTATAGCACTAATCTCAGTAATATTTCCATCTGCAGTGCCACCCACAAATCTATCTGCTGCCCTGTAAAGGCCATAGGGCCAAGGCTGAAGGTCACACTGAAACCTCCTCCTGTTGCCAATGCCCGTCCCCCAATTCCTGCTCCTACCCTATGGTTTTCTACCACCCAGCCAATTCTGAGTGCCCCAAAAAGAAGATCCACTAGGGAAAAGAAAAAGGTACTTGAATGGGGAATGGGTATCATAATGGTTGTTTTGGTCTTTTCCTATCTTTCTTATTCTTCTTCCTTCCAAAAAGATTGTTAAGATAATATTTTGTCTCTGCCATGCTTGTATCCTTATTTTTATTTTATTGTGTTTATTTTTTGTTATGTTAGCAAAGAAACAGTGAGGAAATGGAGCTTGTATTTGAGCTCGTGTAAAAATGTGGGAAGAGTTTGAAAATTACCTTCATGTGGGTGATTTTGCTACTTTTACATCCCTTTTGAAAGATTCTGCAGGTCTTGTTAGAGCATGTCTTGCATATTTATTGTTTGGATTTTCTGTTGGGAATTTGACAATATATTCTGGTGATAAAGCATGAGTATTGTGAGTGATGTGTTGCAAAATTATCACGTGGTGGCTACTATTGCCAATTTTACAACCATTATTTGGTGTGACTTAATTTTACAACTCATATTTTTAGGTGATGTGTTGTAAAACTATATTTGACCACCCAACAAATGCAATTTTACAACCCACATGTTTTAAAAAGAATATGTCTTGTAAACTATGTGTTGTAAAATTATAGGTGCCCATAAAATTGTTGAGAAAGACGTTCGCGCCAACCTCACATTTGTATGCTCGAGTCAACCAACATGTCACAGCCATGTGACAGGAGCAGAGGCTTTGGGAATTATTGAGAAGTACTCGGAACAAAAATCATCTCATGGGAGACTTGAACCCAGATGCTTTACCAAAGTTGCACAGAATGGTGAACTACAGACGAATACCACTAAACTACCAGATACTGTTGAATGCACAGACACAGATCAACTCACATTACTCATCGACAAGAATACAACCGAATTAAGCAAAGCGGTCAATTCAATAAATACTTTTTACAGGAAAGCTCCAAGTACAATTACAAGTAAGACAAAAAAAAGAAAGGCGAATGTGCAACAGAACATTTCAATAAAAAGAAGAAGAAAGAATGTAAAAGCAATAAGAAGAAAAGAAAAAGGCAAAGCAGCATTCCTAGAATGCTACTCAAGGAGAGGAGGAAAAGAGGGACTCATCCATACACATTCATGGATAACATTATTTGTATAAATAGAGTGCACGTTGCTTGTATTTTCTTTTCCTCACGCAATCATATTAGTTATCATCATCACATTTACACCAAGTCATCCTGTTTGATTTAAACAGAAGAAATTACTACCTTTAGTTTAAAGTCACTAATTCAACACATTATCAGTAAGGTCAACACACTGACCAACAACTAACAAAATCAAAGTAAAATCCTATCTTTAAACAAGAAGATATAGGAATCAAAATTGAAATGGAGGCGAGTTCAGAAAACGAACGCTATTGATTGAACAACAAGAACTATGCGGCATGGGCCAACATGATGAGGGCAAAGTTATACGGATTAGGGCTGATGGACCTAATCAAGAGAGAAGCAGCCGAAGGAGTATTAGGAGCAGTCAGCACAGACCTCGAGGCGAAAAAAGTTAAAAATCTACGTACTTCTTATGAAGCACCTAGATGAAGAACATATCGCCATAGTGAACAGCGAGCTCGGTCCGGATAAGGAAGGTGATGGTATCGCTGTATGGGAAATTTTCAAGAAGAAACATGCTGGTAGTGAATCTCATCATCGATTGATCGCTTTAGGGGACTTTATCGACCTTGAGTTCAAGGAAACGAATGAGTTTGTAAAGAGCGTTAAAGGTGGTATCAGAAAGATTTGAACGACTGGTTTGGATATAAAAGAGCAGGTTCTCGCTCTCTTAATATTAAAAAAATTACCAAAGGAATTTGAGCTGTTAGTCAGAATAATTATATCTGATAGCACAAATTTAAAGGTGGAAGAGGTTATCGAAAAAGTTGAACGAGATTACTTACAGTTCAAGATAGAGAAAGCCGACAACGTCGCAATGACCAGCCAAATACCTCCCAGGAAATTAATGAAGTGCTATAATTGTGGAATGGATGGTCACTCTGCAAAGCAATGTCGAAAAGAATGGACAAACTATCGCTTCGCCCCACCCAAAGCCAACATAGGTGAAGCCGAGAAGGAGCAGAAATCAGTAGCTTTTCTCGGTAAAGTCATGGTTGAATCCAAGTACAACGACAATATGGACGACGTCTCTTACCTTGACCAAACCATTAACCTGTACCCAGACGACAATAGCTTTGAGTTCTATGATCCTGAAGAAGACGAACTCAGTCACTCTGCAAAGCAATGTCGAAAAGAATGGACAAACTATCGCTTCGCCCCACCCAAAGCCAACATAGGTGAAGCCGAGAAGGAGCAGAAATCAGTAGCTTTTCTTGGTAAAGTCATGGTTGAATCCAAGTACAACGACAATATGGACGACGTCTCTTACCTTGACCAAACCATTAACCTGTACCCAGACGACAATAGCTTTGAGTTCTATGATCCTGAAGAAGACGAACTCAGAACCGCAGAAGAAGGAGTAGGGAAGGAACATTATATAGAGATACTTACCAAAATAGAAATTTTTGGCGATCTAGGAAATAGGGAAACTAAGGCTTACAAAGGAAACGCAAAGCAATGTCGAAAAGAATGGACAAACTATCGCTTCGCCCCACCCAAAGCCAACATAGGTGAAGCCGAGAAGGAGCAGAAATCAGTAGCTTTTCTCGGTAAAGTCATGGTTGAATCCAAGTACAACGACAATATGGACGACGTCTCTTACCTTGACCAAACCATTAACCTGTACCCAGACGACAATAGCTTTGAGTTCTATGATCCTGAAGAAGACGAACTCAGAACCGCAGAAGAAGGAGTAGGGAAGGAACATTATATAGAGATACTTACCAAAATAGAAATTTTTGGCGATCTAGGCAATAGGGAAACTAAGGCTTACAAAGGAAACTTCCTCTGCGCTATGACCGGAACCGTTGTAGCAAACACAGTTGCAAGGAAGGATTCCGACTACATCCTTCTAGACTCTGGAGCTTCAGATCATATGTTCACCGATAGAACTGACTTCGAAAATTACGAGATAGCAGAAGGTAAAGTTGGTGTTGGTGAGGTTGGTCGTAGTATAGATATTGTAGGAAGGGGAGACGTTACCTTGTAGTCAGACGGCCTGCCTGTCCCTTTTTGCAATGCATTCCATGTCCCATGTTTGCCGTACTGTCTTGTTTCATAGAAAGCCTTGTGGAAAGAAGGAGCCAATATTATTAGAAGAAAGGATGATGAGTTTAAAGTAGTAAAAGAAGGAAAAACAGTCATAAAAGGGATAGTCAAAAATAAATTACCCTTCTTAAATTTAGAAAGAAGAAAAGTTAAATGTAATATTACCTTAGAAGAACATCGTGCAAAAGGGCATCCAGGCAATGGAGTAGACTGTGACGCCTGCAAGATGGGTAAATTAACTCAAAAACCTTTTAAAAAAACCTGAGAGAGAACCAGTATCCCAGGAGAAGAATTGTCGGTTGACCTAGTGGGACCTATCACCCTGACTTTGTTAGGAGGATCAAAAAATTTTTTAACGGTGGTGGATACGGCGAGTCGCTACTCTTGGGTACAGATTTTAAAAATTAAAAGTCAAGCTGAATCTAATCTACTTGAGATAATCAACTTAATAGAAAAACACAACTTAATAGAAAAACAGAAAGAAATTAAAGTGAAAAGGATCATCAGTTATGGGGGAGGAGAGTTCGTTAACCATGATATGAAGAAATGGATTAGTGAGAAAGGCATCAATCACATTATTACCCCTCAAAATACCCCACAAAACAATGGAACCACAGAAAGGATGAATCGAACATTAATTGAAAAAAGCCGCACCTTAATTATTGACGCTGGCCTACCAAAATTTTTATGGGCAGAGATGGTAGCATCAGCATCTTTTCTATATAACGGAAACCAAAAGACATGTCTTTACGAGTTATTTTGGGGAAGAAAACCAAAGTTAACAAACATCAAAGCCATTGGTACCGACCTGTTTTATAGTGTTCATCACTTTGAATCGCTTGGAAAGCTGGATCCGAGGTGCCGGCAAGGAAAGTTGGTTGGATTCGACAAAGAATTACATTCCTACCGCATCTGGGACGTTAATGGGATAAGGGTTGTTTGGTCGAGGGATGTGACATTTGGACCACAAAACAAATTAAACAATAGTGAAGAAAAGAACTCTGAAAGGTTCGATTTTGGTCTGGACAGTTCTGAACTAGGAGGACAAAAATTTGGGCATACACATGTTGAACAGACAGTATCAGTAACTAGAGAAGATACTTCACCAGTAATCCAAAACAAAGAGGAGAGAAACTTACCAGACGAAACGCAAGAGGAATCAGTTCCAACAATCGCGACACCCGTACCAGAAGAAGAAATAACAAACACATTAGAGATTAATCAAGCCAATACTATTGTTAATCAGGGGGGGGAAGACAACAATACCATTAACAAAATATCGACGGAAAACAAAGTAATCAATATAAAAAGCAACATATCTCTACCTAAGGACAAAAATACCAGCACTATTACTACAAGGAGAAGCTCGAGAAAGAATATACCAACAAATAGATATGGAAGTTGGTTTGCTCACCTGGCACAGTTAGCCAACAGAAATTCACTTGAGATGGAAGTCGATGAAGATAATCCAGACAATAACAAATTCCTTGAAGCTATGGCATTCCAAACGTTTGTGAAAGAAAACTTGATAGTTCCCGACAGTTTTAATAAAGCTAGACTATCACCCAAGTGGGTAGAATGGAAAAAGGCTATTTTTCTAGAAATTGATTCCATCATCGAAAACGGAGTATTTGAAATTGTTAAAAGAGAAGACAGAGACAAAAACAAATCAGTTATCAACACTAGATGGGTATTGAATAAAACGTTTGACACAGAAGGAAGATTAAAAAGATACAAAGCAAGGTGTGTCGCAAGGGGTTTTAAACAAAAAGAAGGAATTGACTACGAGGAAACTTTCTCACCTACTGGAAGACTTAGTACCATGCGTTATATACTGAATTACGCAGCCCAGATAGGTATTAAACCTCGACAATCAGATTTTGTAACTGCATATTTAAATTCTGAACTAACAGAGGAGGAAGCTGTTTATGTTAGCATACCCAATGGTTTTGTGGATTGGTTAAAGGAAACCAAACAAGAAGCTTACACTTTAGAAGTGGCAAGGATTGTTATTAATAACCCAGAAAACTTTGTGATCAAGTTAAAGAAAATTTTATATGGACTTAAGCAAGCCGCCCGAGGATGGTATAACACCATGACCACCTGGTTTGTAAAAAATGGATATCGCATCAGCAAAGCAGATCCATGCTTATTTATTTCAGAAAAAGGAAGCCTTGCCTTTGCGTGGGTAGTTGATCTGATCCTTGTTGGCCACGATACCAACAAGTTACTAGGAAATTTAGCAAGAACATTCAAAATCAAAGACTTAGGAATAGCACAGCACATCTTAGGAAAATGATAAAATCATAAAAAGATGACTAAGTCATTAAAAATATATATTTATGTAACAAAGTTACAGAGACATGACAAGGTCATGAAAAACTAGGACTAAGTAGTTTAAGAAGTAAGTAAATAATATTTAATTTAATTTTAATATGATAAGGGCAAACTAAAGTACCCCTAAATTCCAACAGTTTAAACTGAAAGGGTTGGATTATCAATCAGCAATTGGTTCACTTAATTATCTATCACAATGTACTCAACCAGATATTACTTACGCGGTTGTGAAATTATCACAATTCTTGGAAAACCCAAGTGATCAACATTGGTCAGCGTTCAAGCGTGTATTAAGGTATTTAAAAGAGACAATTAATTTAGAAATTACTTACCGGCCGAATGATGTCATGAGTCTAATAGGATATGTGGATTCAAGTTATTGTGAGGATGAGAAAACCCAGTCCACAAACGGGTACTGTTTTCAAGTAGCAGGAGGATTAGTATCATGGAGAAGCAAAAAGATAGGGGGTGTTAGCACGTCGTCATCTGAAGCAGAGTATCAAGCATATTTGTCGGCAGCACAAGAAGCACGTTGGTTGAGAAAACTTACCATTGACATATTTGGATCAGTCGAAGACAAAACAATAATTAATTCGGATAATCAAAGTGCCATTCAGTTATCAAAGAACCCTGTATTTCATGCACAAACAAAACATGTTATGGTTCATTATGATTTTGTAAAAGATCTGGTTAACAATAAAGAAATAAAGTTAGAATACGTACCTACTGATGAAATGATAGCTGACATATTCACTAAAGCACTTGACCGATCAAAGCATTCGAAATTTGTGGAGATGATGGGAATTACTCCGAAGGATTTGATCGACTCAAGCATTAGGGGGTGTGTTGAGAAAGAGGTTCGCGCCAACCTCAAATTTGTATGCTCGAGTCAACCAACATCTCACAGCCATGTGACAGGAGCAGAGGCTTTGGGGATTATTGAGGAGTACTTGGAACAAAAATCATCTCATGGGAGACTCAAACCCAGATGCTTTACCGAAGTTGCACGGAATGGTGAACTACAGACAAGTACCACTAAACTACCAGATACTGTTGAATGCACAGACACAGATCAACTCACATTAATCATCGACAAGAATACAACCGAATTAAGCAAAGCGGTCAATTCAATAAATACTTTTTACAGGAAAGCTCCAAGTACAATTACAAGTAAGACAAAAAAAAGAAAGGCGAATGTGCAACAGAACATTTCAATAAAAAGAAGAAGAAAGAATTTAAAAGCAATAAGAAGAAAAGAAAAAGGCAAAGCAGCATTCCTAGAATGCTACTCAAGGAGAGGAGGAAAAGAGGGACTCATCCATACACATTCATGGATAACATTATTTGTATAAATAGAGTGCACGTTGCTTGTATTTTCTTTTCCTCACGCAATCATATTAGTTATCATTTACAGTTATCATCATCACATTTACACCAAATCATCCTGTTTGATTTAAACAGAAGAAATTACTACCTTTAGTTTAAAGTCACTAATTTAACAAAAATAAAATAAAATGACAAAGGAATTTAGACTAAATCAAAATTTACCTTTCTTCATTTCCTCAACTCAATTATTCCTTGTAGGATCTGATAGAAAATTGAGTTACAATCAGAGATAGAACAAGGATAGCAGACTTTTTTTTGCAGTGTTTGATGATATTAAATCAGGCTATTGCAAGTTGTTCTTCTTCCTGCGGAAGCCAATTTGGGAAATGTTTCTTTTTGAATCATTTTTTTTTTATCATTTTCAGTTGTTTTTTCATTTGCTTTTTTTTTTTTTTTCATTTGTTATTTCAGAGTAACTTTTGATGGTCTTGACATTGTTGGAGGAATTAAGTAGTGAAGTGAATGGTGGATTTTTAAATTTTGTGATGTTGATGAGTACCTGATGAGTCTCCTTGAGTTTGTATTAATGAGGATCTGTAGAGGTCTGTAAATCAGATGTTGTTGTTTGACCACAATAGGTCTAAGAAGAGGGCAGTCGGATAGTGGTCCGGCAGAACAGAATCATCCAGGCCTGGATCATTCTCTTTTACAGAGAGGCAGCTCGAGAGCAGGCACAGATCACTCAGTGATTCAACGGGATAGGTCAAGTCATAGCATGACTTCATGACTTGGTCCTGAGGATCGGACCATTGAGGCACCACCCTACGGGTGGAAGACCATCCACTCAGCAGGTGTGGCGCACCTTAAGAATAGAAAGACGGGCAGAGAATGAGCTTCCCTTTCCGCTCATCATTCCCACTTCTCCTCATGGGTCAGAAACACTGGTTTTCACACCATAAACCTGTAACCATTGTTTCTCAGGCAGCGGGTATAATTAGATGGGAAAATTGTCTCCTCCAGAATTTTCACTACATTATTTATAATTTTTAGAATTTAAAATCCTTTTATTTAAAAAACTTTACTATTTAATTGTTCAACAAATGGAAAATACGCAACTTTCAACTACTGGAAATCCTCTGGCTGAAGTACAGTGGCAAGATGACGTCTCCATAGCAAATTTGCTGACTGCGCCTAGCAAAGGGCAGAAGATTATCAAACCAAAGAAATGTTAATTTTTTGACTGAAGAAGATTGAAGAATTGGGAGAAAAATTAGCACAAATAGCTGAATGCTTTGCTGACTGGGCTAGAGCAACAACTACAAGGAATTTTTAGAAAAAAAGGGGACAAGTATCAGAGACACTTGGACTGATTCTAGAAATAGAAGAAGAAGTTTTGGAATCAATAGTTTTTATTTCAATGTTTATAATACTAAACTTATAGTATTTAAAAATTGAATATATTCAATATGATTCTAACAGACTACTATTTTACTTCAACTAGAAGACTACTTTTACTTCAATAAGAAGGACTACTTTTACTTCAACATAGAAGAACTAATTTTACTTCAACATAGAAGGACTACTTTTTACTTCAACTAGAAGAACTTTGGATGAGAAACTATCTCATAACTTACTAGACTATTTTATGTAACTAACATAATATATAACTGGTTTAACTTCAATATGCTACTTAGCATATCACTAGACTGGAATTTAAGACTAACTAAGGTAAAGACTTGAGCATTATAATTTAAACAGGTGAAAGTCATGATTATGAGACTGGAATTTCAACACGCCCGCTTGACTTGAACATGTGAAAGGAACTGAGATAATACTGATAATTTTTTAATTTGATTTTTATTTTTTATTTTTTATTTGAATATAACGACTAGTTTTTTTATTTTATTTTTTTATTTATTCATTTTGGAGTGAAACTGTTTGAATAATGTTAATTTTTTTAAAAGAATTTCAACTTTTTAAAGAAAACTGATAGACTTGAGCAAAACTGATAGACTGAGATGACTGTTTTAAATGAATCAATGTTTGATGTTAATGGATGATGACATAGCTGGGTTAAATATCTGTTGAAGTTGAATTGACTGAAACATGTACCCAGATTTTGAAGCGATGGCCAAGAGAGTAATCTAAACAAGTGATTAGCGTGAGAATCAAGCTTAGATTGTTTAGAAAAGTGATACATGTTGAAGTGATATAACTATTTTCTATTTTTAATTTGTTTATTTATTTTTAGTTTTTTTTTAAAAAATTTAAATTTAAGACCAGAACTTGGAATAGGAAAATGTGTCTAGACTGAAATCTTTAAAGTCGCGCAAGTGAGAACATTGAAAATTGTACCTAGGCTTTTGGTTAAAAAAAATTGACTCGCGCGAGAAGAGGGACTTGAGCAAACTGTAGAATCAGAGGACCGAGTTGCACAAGGTTGAGATTTTTGATAACTAGACCTGAGACCGACTGGATTTTTTTATTGAGAATTTTTAATTATTTAGATCTGTTGAACTTTGATAAATTTTTTGATTACTGAATCAATGTTGTGAAGTTTGCAAGACTTAAGGCAAAGATTGTATTTCAGCATTGATACGATGCGATAACTATGTACAACTTAAAATGCGCATCGGCACAATAACCACAAACATGTCCCACTGTTGGTAAAGATAAGAAGAAACCCTCATGCATACCTTAAGGCAAAGAGGTATGCTATCCTTATATAAGTGAATGCGTAAAAACGGTGTTTGTGATGTAAAGATGTTGATTGCCGGAAGTTTTAGAGGATGTATAATTTTAGATTTTGTTTTTTTTTTATTAGAGAATTAGGATGAAAACGAATGATATGTTTTCGTTATTATTTGGATAGGGCCGATAGAATTTCCTTTATCCTACCTAGAGTGGAAGAACGGCATCAGAAGCCGCCTTTTATGCTGTGAGGGTGCGGCTGTAGAAGTGTGCTTACAAGTGGTGGAAGGTTTCATCACGATGAGCCATTTCGCTCAATTGGTGGTATTCCATTCTCATTTGGTAGGTCCCCAATGGTCTTGCTCACTATGGCGGTAAGGGTTTTTTACATTAGTCACCTCCTTTAAAAAGGGTAAATGTTTTATGATTCTCTTGAATCAGTTTTTGGAACACTTACTACTGTGCTTGTTCAAGAGTTCAGTCTTATAACTCTCACAGTGTCCCTTGCTTTGAGAATCTGGCGGAGAAGAAAAACTACAGCTGATGTTGCTTGTGATTTTGGCAAACCCGCGATGATTCACCGGTTTGGTAAGAGTGTCTGCAATGTTGAGCGAGCTAGGTATGTAACACAACTTGATGGATTGATTTGCTACTAGCTGCCGGATGTGATGCAAACGGATATCCATGTGTTTTTTTCGAAAGCCATTTTGGCTGATCTGACTTAATGCTAAGTTGATGGCACCTCGGTTGTCAACAAGGACCTTGGTAGGACCTAGAATGAGAGTGAAATGGTCGTCTGCTTTCTTGACTTCCAAGCAATTATGCTATTATTGATGGAGATAATGTACCCGGTATGCAAGCGTCTAGTGTCGGGGAAGGTAGCCCAGTCGGCATCTACGAATGCTCTAAAGTTACCTGTGTCGGATCGCTGGAAAGATAATGCTTGATTGATTTTACCTTTTAGGTATCGAAAAACCTGAACAGCGGCTTGGTAGTGGGTTATCCCTGGGGTTTCCAGGAACTGCAATAACTTGCTTACCGCAAAGGAGATGTCGGGTCGTGTTAAAACACTGAGATAGTTGAGAGAGCCTATCAAGGCTGGATAGTTTATTTTCAAATTTAAGAACCTCTGATTGTTGAGGGTTGTTGCTGAGCAAAGATGGACTCTGGGGGTGAGCGGGCATGATGAGGATGGTAAACTTTCTAGCTGGAACTCAACTAGTTTTCTTTCGATGTATTGAGATTGATTGACCGATATCCCCAACTCATTCTCTTCTATCTTCATTCCAAGAATGAAGCTTGCTGCACCCAAATATTTGATCTTGAATTCCTTGGATATCTGATCTGCGAACAATTCTGGATTCTTGCAAATAAATACGATGTCGTCAACATGTACAAATAGCCAGACAGGATGATCTCCTCCCCTCCAAAATACAAAAGGGTCGGCAACTGTTGCTTGGAACTTAATAGATAGTAAAAACGTGCTTAGCCTCTTGTACCAGGCCAACGATGATTGCTTGAGCCCATATATTGCCTTTTTGAGCTCCAAGACAATATTGTGACCATTAGGAAAACCAAGCGGAGGCAGCATGAATACTGTCTCCTCCAAATGGGAAGTGAGAAAAGCTGATCAAACATCCAGCTGGTGAATGTGAAGTTCATTTTCAACTGCATGAGATAAAAGAAGTCGCAAGGATGCCGGTCGACCAGTCGGCGCATAGCACATGTCGAAGTTCAGGCTGTGGGTTTGTCGAAAGCCCTGAGCACAAATGTGAGCTTTGTACTCAATGACTTCGTTGTTGGGGCCCAATTTCTTTTTTGTCTATTTCATTGACCCCTGGCACTTCCTCTTCATCTATAAATGGTAAGAGTGCCGAACTCACAAAGTCTGGAAATGGATGATTAGAGAACTCATCTAAACTAGGTCTGAGTGCCCGTAGTGTAGGGAAAACTGCTTTGTCGAAGTAAGCATGTTTCGCTTCAATGACCTTTTTGTCCTCGAGCCTGACCAATCGATAAACCGATTAATCATTGCTGTATCCAATCAAAACCCCTTCCCAGGCAATCTTGTCAAATTTTTTCTCCCGGTTTTCGTTTGGTTTGATTATCCAAGCTTTGAAACCGAACGGACAAAAGAAAGCTAGATTCGGTTTTTGTCGGAACATTTTCTCCAGCGGACTTATTTTGTTTTTGTGCAGCAATGGTAAGCAATTAGTAGTCCCTGCAGCTGTTTTAACGGCCTCGCCCCACCACTCCTTATCTAACCCAGACTTGATCATAAGGCATCGTGCCATATTTATTATGGTCTTGTTTGCTCTTTCAGCAAACCCATTGTGCTGAGGGGTGTAAGGTGGTGACACGTTGTGCTGTATTCCCGCTGATTTGAGAAATTGTGAGAGGGTGTTGTTGCAAAATTCACCCCCTCCATCGGTGATTAGTTTCTTGAGGTTCTGTCCGGCTTGTTTTTCAAAGAAGGCTTTAAAATCAATAATGTTTTGTGTGGCGTCTGATTTTGCGTTGAGAATGGTTACACTAATGTAACCGGTATGTTGATCGAGTAACGTTAGAAAATACTTTGCTCCTCCATTGGTGGAAGGAGAAACTGGACCAACTAGGTCCCCATGGAAAACCTCTAATGGATGTGAGGTTGGAGTAAAATGACTACTAAAACTGACTCTTGCAATTTTTCCGGTCATACAGGCTGAACAAGTGGATGGTTTTTCTTTACCCACTAACGGAATAGCTGCCCTAACGCGTGCTGGACTAGCATGACCCATGCGGTTGTGCCAGATGTCTGCGAGAGAGACCGGAGTAGAGTGAGTAGTTGAGGTGTTCATAGCCGTTGGTTTTAGAATTGGTCCAATAAACCTTCTGATTTGATAGATGCTGTTGACAATGTCACACTTGAAATTTATGTCCTTGTCTATCACGACTTCACATGAATCTTGTGTTACTACAATCAAAACCGAAGCAGTGGATAACCTCCCCAGAGAAATAAGGCAACGAGTAAGACTTGAGACGAACAAGGAGTCGGGCAGTAGTAACATTTTTCCTGAGCTTTGTATGACTTCGGCAACACCTTGCTTGGTTTCAAAGAGTTGATCTCCCCCTTTTCCAGTGTTTATTGGGATGTGAACGTCTCTATTTTTTTGAAAGAAATTTTCATCATTAAACATATGATGTGATTCTCCTGAGTCTAACACTGGATGATTAAGAGAAGCATTAAGATTGAAAGATACAACTGTATAAGAAGCAAATAAAGGCCTGATGTATTGGGATGCGGAAACAGGTGTTGTTTCATTGGTAACTGATGCAGCAGAGCTGTTGTAACTAGCACCTCCATTTAAAGGCCTTGGGTTGTTCCTGACCGGTCTTAATTCTGGATGAAGTGCCCAGCATTTTGATTCTGGGTGAGATTGTTCTGGGTTATGTCTTCCATCCTTACAGCCTCGAGGGGGCCTGAAACGGCTTGATGATAAATTGAGAGCGGTTTCACTCTTCTCCATGCTTCCCATCTTATGATAAGATTCGTCATAACCGGCCAAATCTCTGATCCTTTCTATGAGCAGGTCGGGGTCACAAAGCAACTGTTCGTTTGAGGCTATGCCGTCAGCAATCCCAACCCGTTTACTAGCCAGCTTTCCTATTACAGAACCACAGATCCCTTGCTTTGGTTGGTCAAAGCCAATCAAGTCAAAATATGACAAGCATGATTCTATCTGTTCTAAAAACAGGTTCATTTCCCCATTATACTTGATGTTCTCCCATCTAGTTGTGGCTCGACTAATGGAGTGGGCTGTTGACTTGACGAAGATTGAATGAATTTGTCCCGAAATGAGAAACCCGTTTGACTTGTTTTCCCTTTGAACCACTTGTGTATGCACTCGGTCGTTGATCCTGGATGTTATAGCAAATGCTGAATCCGCAAGTAGCTTCAAGGTGCGAGATGATACATCGTTGCCAGGTTTGACAGATGTGATGTTCCATAGGTCCTTGTGCCTAAGGTAAGACTCCATCCTTTGCGACCAGATGGGGTAGTTTTGTAAGCCGGTGAGAACCGGAACTAGCTTGACCTCATAGCTGTTGTTATTGCCACTGGACGCCATCGCTTTGCCTTAGTGCTGTTTAAGGTTTTAAACGCTATTCCGACTGTTAATCTGTGAAGTTTGCAAGACTTAAGGCAAAGATTGTATTTCAGCATTGATACGATGCAATAACTATGTACAACTTAAAATGCGCATCAGCACAATAACCACAAACATGTCCCACTGTTGGTAAAGATGAGAAGAAACCCTCATGCAAACCTTAAGGCAATGCGGTATGCTATCCTTATATAAGTGAATGCGTAAAACCGGTGTTTGTGATGTAAAGATGTTGATTGCCGGAAGTTTTAGAGGATGTATATTTTTATATTTTGTTTGTTTTTTATTAGAGAAGAGCATCTCCAGTAGACTGGGGGTAGATCAGGTCGCTGATAGCGGCCTGCCACGGCATTTCACAGCCTGTCACCCCTCTGTCACCAGGAGCCCTGCAGCGGACTGTCTAAAGATAGCAGGGTCGATAGCTATCCGGGCGATTCCGCGACCCCGATAGCACCTCCGACACATTCCGCTACCTCCGCACACCTAGCATCTCTGGTGTCTGGAGCAGCGAATGTTATTTTAAAATATGTTTTTTTGTTTTCATACCTTTTTTTTGTTGAGATTTGTGGTTTGAATGTGTTGATTGGGTGTAAATCCGAAAACGGAAAATTTTTTTGGTCAGCAGGACGATCTGCTGACCCAGTGGGGACCAAAATTGAGTATAGCGGCCTGGATGAAAAGCCGCTATAGCCCAAGGCCTTTCGAGGGTTGGGTAGACCTTTGACAAGGATAGCGGGTCGTGTGGCGGGTCCTCTGGACCCCAAAATCTGCCGCGACCCGCTACATTTGACATAAAAGTCGCGGGTAGCGGCTCCACTAGAGATGCTCTTAGGATGAAAACGAATGATATGTTTTCGTTATTATTTGGATAGGGCCGATAGAATTTCCTTTATCCTACCTAGAGTGGAAGAACGGCATCAGAAGCCGCCTTTTATGCTGTGAGGGTGCGGCTGTAGAAGTGTGCTTACAAGTGGTGGAAGGTTTCATCACGATGAGCCATTTCGCTCAATTGGTGGTATTCCATTCTCATTTGGTAGGTCCCCAATGGTCTTGCTCACTATGGCGGTAAGGGTTTTTTACATTAGTCACCTCCTTTAAAAAGGGTAAATGTTTTATGATTCTCTTGAATCAGTTTTTGGAACACTTACTACTGTGCTTGTTCAAGAGGTCAGTCTTATAACTCTCACAAATGTAAGTGAAAGTAAAGATTTTTTAATGATCCGATACATTGATTTAAGCCTAGCAAACTGATGAAAACATGCTATTCCACTTCAATTAAAATGCCAGAGCGATGCAACGAATCCAAACCAATGTATAAGAATCAGTATTGATCAAAATTAATGCAAAAAGTAAAGCCAACTGATATGATTGACTAGATGATGTAAAAATGTTGCAGTAGAGGTACTCTAGTTAGCCTAACAGCCTCACATAGCACCACCTGTAGATTCAACAGAAAAAGGTCCTACTAAATCCATGTGAATCACGTCTAGAAGATCAAGAGCTTTGTCAAAATTGTTGATTTTTTGACTGAAGAAGATTGAAGAATTGGGAGGAAAATTAACACAAATAGCTGAATGCTTTGCTGACTGGGCTAAAGCAACAACTATAAAGTATTTTTAGAAAAAAAGGGGACAAGTATCAGAGACACTTGGACTGATTCAAGAAATAGAAGAAGAAGTTTTGGAATCAATAGTTTTTATTTCAATGTTTATAATACTAAACTTATAGTATTTACAAATAGAATATATTCAATATGATTCTAACAGACTACTATTTTACTTCAACTAGAAGACTACTTTTACTTCAATAAGAAGGACTACTTCTACTTCAACATAGAAGAATTAATTATACTTCAACACAGAAGGACTACTTTTTACTTCAACTAGAAGAACTTTGGATGAGAAATTATCTCATAACTTACTAGACTATTTTATGTAACTAACATAATATATAACTGGTTTAACTTCAATATGCTACTTAACATATCACTAGACTGGAATTTAAGACTAACTAAGGTAAAGACTTGAGCATTATAATTTGAACAGGTGAAAGTCATGATCATGAGACTGGAATTTCAACAAGAAAAGTGTGTTTACTTTCTTGAAATGTTCATATTTTAAATTTTTAAGGCAAGGCCATATTCACTAGAGGGTTTCAGTAGGCGAATCGCTGATTTGTTGTATTGTTTCATGACTAAAATAAAAAAATAAAAATTAATAGGTTGCATTAAAAATAATAAGACTTCAAACAAGATAGATCAAGGAGATGATTCTCTGTTAAAATCACCAATCATAGAAATTAATAGTCTGACTAGTGGCTCAGTCATAGCCCACAATGCTCCAACACATCAAGTCAAGGATGACAAGGCGGAAACTACTCCTATGGGAGAGACTTCTCCAATGCTGGAGCCAGCCACTGAATCAAAGAAATCCATTATTTGGAAAAGAGTGATTCAAGCTCAGAAGGATGGAGATAAAGCGTTGGACAACTTACTATTGGATATTTAGAATAAAACAGAAGATATTCCAGCAAAACTTCCTTCTAATGTTGTACTTCAACCCAAAAGAGTTAGATCAGAGGCTTTAGAGACAATTGAAAATCCGGTTAAGCGTATTTCATAGCTATCTAGGTTTTCCCCCTTATTTTGAGAATAATGTTAATTAGTTGAGATGGCCTATCCCCTTGACAATCTTTAATTGTCAACGGCAATCTCAGGCTCATGCTTTTGGCGCTTCACATAAGCAGAAAGCTGATGATACGATATCTTCTAAAGTTTGCAATGGCTGACATCCACCATTTGAGTGGTCACAATCACTTTCAGATTGGTTCTCAAATTATGATAAATTGTTAGAGATGCTTCGCAATGTCTATAAATTCAAAGAGTATGTTGGATTATTGGAGAAACATAGAAGAAATGTGACAAGAATAAAGACAACTGCTAATTTCATGACAGCATTTTGATACAATATGTCAGTAAGACATCATGTTTTTAGTCATCATATTATAGAAGATTGGGTGGAAGAAATAGTCGATAAATCTGTAGGATTCCTGAATTTACGTTTGGAAGCTGAGGGAGATGTTAAACTTTTCAATGAAGAGCACTTTAAAGACAATCCTTATTTCATTGGAGGTGAGAGGGAATTTTGGGATCCAACGACAGGAAAACCAAAATAAAATAAAAACTCATCCTCCATTTCTACAAATGTGGGCAATTTCAAAGCTTTGGGTGGTCCAAACTTTAATAAAAACAACTTTAGATATAAGGGAAACAAGTTTGACCCTTATTGTAATGAAAGGAAAAAACCTAGTTTTGAGAGAGGTTATTCTGAAAGATCACAGAGTTCATCGAAGGACAAGCTTCCATAGGTTAAGCCGCGCTTGCCTAATTTTTTTTCTGCTCTGAGATTCTTTCTTTATTTTATAAGATTTTTTCACTCTATGATTAAATGTAAAAAAAAAAAAAAAAAAAGAGACCCATTCCTTTTAGTTTCCATTTGGAATTAGTTTTTGACAAAATTCATTATTATTTTTTTAAAAAAAAAAAACCCCAAATTGGAGCTGCGATGTTTGACTTATAGAGAAATTCATTCTTCAAATAATAGATTTGTGGTCTTGAAGTGCAAACAGTACAAATTTACCTGATTGGGAAACCAAGATAAGATGCAAGATGAACATTCCAGCATGGCATGATGCTTTGAAAAAATCAAAATTGCTGATCAATTATCAAGATGTTATTGATGGTTTCATGAATGGTTTCTTTCAAGGAATACCAAATCATAAGATAAAAGGCTTGAGATGGTTCAGCCCCAACAATCCTCAATCATCTTTGGATGTAAAAGATAAGATTCAACATAATTTTGATATAGAACTAGTAGCTGGGAGGATGTTTGGTCCTTATTCCCATGTAGAAGTGGAGAAACTTTTTGGTTTCTTCAGAACTAGCCCTCCAGGGGCGGTGATTAACGGGGATGGTACAATTAGACCTATAAATGATCTATCATATCCTAGGAACAACCTTGAAATCCCATCCATGAAATCTTTTGTGAATAAGCTTGACTTTGAAACAACGTGGTACGACTTTAACACAGTCGCACGGTTCTTCAAAGCAAATACAGATCCTTTTCTGTTAGCTCTTTTTGACTGGGAAAAGTCCTATAGGCAGATTCCTGCTAAACCGGATCAATGGAAGTATCTGTGTCTCAAAAATTTTGAAGGAAATATTTTGATTGATACTAGAATATTTTTTGGCGGTGTTGCTGGTTGCAGGTCCTTTGGAAGGCCCACTGATGCCTGGAAAGATTTGATGATTTATGAATTTGATGTGATTAAGATCTACTGTTGGGTTTATGATAACTTATTTATCAAGGAAATGGATTCTGATTTAGATATGTCACAAGTAGTTGAAAGATCAAAATTTCTTGGCGTAATCACAAATGAAGAAAAATTTACTGAATTTTTGCACGAGCAAAAATTTATAGGTTTTATTTGGAACGGAGTGTGCAAATTGGTATGCTTGCTGCTAGGGAAAAAAGAGCAAAGGTTGCTGCAAATAGATTACTTCTTACAAGACAGAAAACATTTTAAACATGCAAGAGAAAGTGAAAAATTGGTAGGCCAACTTAGCCATGTTTCTTATATATTACCGCAACGTAAATGCTATTTAGCCAAGTTCTACAAGCGGATAGTGCAATGGGTAAAGAAATCAGCAATGAGGCCAAGCCCTCAAGGCGTAGCAGTTGATTTAGAAGAATGGAAAAAGATGTTGCAGTCATTTGAAGAGACTTGATTCATTCCAGATGTAGACCCAACAGACATAGGGTGGGTAGGTTATGCATCAACATCATATGGAATCAGAGTGTAAATTGGAAAATGTTGGTCTCAATTCATGTTGCTAGAAGGATGCAAATTCCACAAAGATAATTGTAAACAAGGGATAGCTTGGCTTGAAACAGTAACCATTTGTATAGGACTTCTGATGAGGTTACAAATAGGTGTGGTCAAGGGTTGTGATTTGATAGTATGGACAGACAACACAACTACCAAGTATGCCCTGAATAAACAAAAATCAGGCGATATTGCAGTCAACTCGGAATGGAAATTGATGCAATACCTCTTAATAAAACATGAACTCAACTTGTCAGTGAAACGAGTCACATTGGCTGACAAGAAAGCAGATGCATTTTCTAGGGGTTTGAGCAAAGGTCTAATTTTGCAGAATATTTTAACTGTAGACTTACCAAAGTATTTGATCCCTTTCACAAAATTTGTACAAGATAAAGCCCTGATGGGGTTTTATGCATTATTAATGAAGCTAGTCAAACTTCAAGCTCTTGAGAGACATATGGAGCTTTCTCTTTCCTGTGCCGTTTCCCTTAAATCATCAAATATTGATCTTGTTTTGCTTCTGTTGATCACATCAAACAATCTGTTATGTCGGCCAATAAGCAATGTTTCCTTCTTTTTAATGGCTGCAGGGTTGTTTCTCCTTTGGATTTGATGAACCACATGCTCCAAGGTTGGACCAAAGGTACTAGGAGTTTTTATAATAGCACCGTGAAAAATTTTTTACAATTCCAGTTAGCTCGAGGAATTAATGGTTTCACATTACCGTTGGACAAGATTTTGGTCCTACAATTTTGCATGTGGGCCGGAAAATCCACCCATGATTGTGAAGGGAGCCAAAAGGTTATGGCGAAAGCGATAAAAATTTATTTAAGTGGCCTGAAGGCATGGCACACTATACACCTACTAGATTTCCCACAAGTGGATGTTGTGAGTGCTCTGATCATTAAGGCATCTGCAAAAGTGGACACCTTGCTAGAACTTAGACCTACAAAGCCAGCAGTCACTATCATTCACTTATCAAAGTTATTCAATGCTTTATCTACCAAGGATCCTCAAGATTTAGCAATGCGGGACCTATTTATCATTGCTTTTTGAGGTTTGGCTCGCCTGAGTGAACTTACAACAAATCAATCTTTTCCAGAGAATGCAGCCCATGTGTTGAACGTGAAGCAAACCATGAGAGAATTCTGGATAACACTCCGTTGGTCAAAAACAGCTGCCCCAGGGGTCCATCAAGTTTTGCGACTTCAGCCAGCCCTACATTTTCTGTGCCCTGTGCAAGCAGTAAAACGACGGCTATCTGAGGCGGGCCGTTATCACACGCCGCTGTTTGGACTCTGGCAAGGGAATGAGCAAATACCTTTGACGAAGCGATTGGTCTTGGACTGTCTAGCAAAAACTGCAGCCGCAGCCAATCTGGGACATTTGTCTGGACACTCCTTTTGGGTAGGAGGTGCCTCCTGGCTCATGGCTTGCGGAGAGACTCCCACTAGTACTCTACCCGCTATGTCGGAAGAAGTTTTTTCTCCTTAGACTTCTTACAGCCCATAGTAGGGGTCTTTCCTCCCACACCCACCTCCTTTTGGGGCCTACCTTCATATCAATCCCATGAACATGAAGGAGGCTTGAAAGGAGTGCTATTCTTTGTCCTTTTGTTGTATATTTCTATGATAAATACAGTAATAAACAATAGCATTGATCTAAACTAATACACACTGAGATGAGGCCGCGGATTAGATCCGATGTTGTTGTTTGACCAAAATAGGTCTAAGAAGAGGGCAGTCGGATAGTGGTCCGGTGGAAAGGTCAAGAAACAATACAAAAAATCAGCAATTTGCCTATCGAAACCCTCTAATGGATATGGCCTTGCTGTAAAAATTTAAAATATGACCATTTCAAGCAAGTAAACCCATTTTTCTTTGGTTTGATGATCTTCTGCCCTTTACTAGGCGCAGTCAGCAAATTTGCTATGGACACGTCATCTTGCGACTGTACTTCCACAAGAGGATTTCCAGTAGTCGAAAGTTGTGTATTTTCCATTTGTTGAATGATTAAATAGTCAAGTTTTTTAAATAAAAGGATTTTAAATTCTAAAAATTATGAATAATGTAGTGAAAATTCTGGAGGAGACAATTCTCCTATCTAACTATACCCGCTGCCTGAGAAACGATGGTTACAGGGGTATGGTGTGAAAACCGGTGTTACTGACCCGTGAGGAGAAGTGGGGACTTAATTTTAGACTAAATCAAAATTTACCTTTCTTCATTTCCTCAACTTAATTATTCCTTGTAGGATCTGATAGAAAATTGAGTTACAATCAGAGATAGAACAAGGATAGAATCTGAGATGCAGGATGACACCAGCATGCAGGTGGCAGACTTTTTTTTGTGGTGTTTGATGATATGAAATCAGGCTATTGCAAGTTGTTCTTCTTCCTGCGGAAGCCAATTTGGGCAATGTTTCTTTTTGAAATCATTTTTTTTTATCATTTTCAGTTGTTTTTTCATTTGCTTTTTTTTTTTTTTTTGTTATTTCAGAGTAACTTTTGATGGTCTTGACATTGTTGGAGGAATTGAGTAGTGAAGTGAATGGTGGATTTGTAAATTTTGTGATGTTGATGAGTAGCTGATGAGTCTCCTCAAGTTTGTCTTAATGAGGCTCTGTAGAGGTCCGTAAACTTAGGGACCTCTGATGAAAAATCTAGAGACTCTCTTGCTCAAGAGTCCCAAAAGAGGCACAGTGGTTTTGCCAGGAAGTCTCTGTAAATTAGGCTCACCGAGCCCACTTACAGAGACGGTGGTGGATGCTCTAAGCACGCTTAACGTCATATGAGGAAATACCAATACATACATGATTTCCACCCTTCACATACAACATACCCCTGGAGGCTCTCAATGGTGAAATCTGAATCAATGGTAGCGCTACTTAGCATCTCGTGGTTCCAACTCTGGACAGTACATGATGATGACACGGATCATTCTCCAGGGAAAGATCCGCATGGGACAAACCCACGAGCTGAGGTAGCTCTGCCTTAGTTCTAACTTACTAGCCGTTTTATCAAGTCGGATTTAGCGGGACATGGGCTAACTCGCGCGTCCCTTCATTGCAGGGCCTTGCTGGGTATCTTCTCAGCTTGGTTACTGAAACTAACGTTGATCTCCTGAACTTTTCTGAACTTTTCTGTGCAGAAAAGACTCAGAATTTGCTAGGTGCATCTAGAGAATCTCCTGCATGCGTTTATCTTGAAAAGAGGGCCTCAGGCTTTGACATTTACTGAGTGTTCGCCATCGATTTTATGATTCCTAGTGGTTAGCAGCTTCATGATCCACTGTTGACTCCGAAGAAGCCTCTTTAAAATCGGCTGCTCATGTTGTTGGCGAAGAAATTATTTATTATCATCGATTCTGGAAGTTTTTACCAGAGGTGCAAAGGCAGATATAAAAAATTGTCGGGATTGAGCCAAAAGGAAAGAAAAGTGCCATTGTCGCGTCATCGTCGACATCACACTGGTTACTGTCGGTGCTATCATCTCCTGGACCACAGCCCAGTGATAGCGAACTCACAAAGTGCATTCATTTCATCATGACACCCTGGATCTACCCTTATCACATGTACAAAGAAAGAAGATCTATGTCGATTCGTCGGGCTTCGTCCATCTGTTGGCGCCCATACCTTGAGCGTGTATGTATCTAATGTATTCGAACTTGTGCATTTCGCAGAACAGCAACTCCGATAGCCCGTGATTTGAAGAAAATATTATTTACATATCTTCTTCTGCGAAGGAATCTGTGAGCCCGACTGGACTTGGGGCACATGACATCTTGCCTAGAGACCCAAGTCATTCTGATATCGCACTATCTCTCAAACTTAAAACCTTAAGTTTGATTTTCTTTCGACACCTTGATGGTACCCCCAACTCTGCATCATGTGACAAAAAAGATGGATGAAAGATAGGGTCAGCTTTTGGAATCCCGGTCCGACCAAATATCCCACGCCCAGTGATAAATTGCGCAGGTATGGTGACCTATGTATATGTATCCTTGTATCAATTTTATCGAGAGTCTAAAAATTCCCCGAGTTGCATGCAACGTGGTGGGTATAGATAGCACCAAACCTCAGCCTGGACTCTGAAGGGTCGAGTCTAACTCTATTCTGGGCGCGCTCCTCTCATGATAATAAAATCACGCTTTCTCCGGGCGTTACAAAGCTTGTCATGCCCGAGTCGGTTGCAAAATATCCTAACCTTCTGAAGAAGAATATAGTAATATTTATGTAAAATTGACCAGAAGCAGCAGTGGTGAAGCTATCGCCCACGTGCCCAATATAGTCGTAAGATAGAATAAAACTAACAGAAAGAAGACAAGATCAATCTGACTCTCTGAGGACATGAGTTCGCAGGCCTGACGGCGTATATAGCCCCTGATCATGCATTTACAGATGTAAGATACACACCTAGCATCATATCCCACCTCCCTTCTTTTTCTGTTATCTCTGATAGGAATTTCTCAGAACACCTAGTTCGACTGATGTTGTCATCTTTACATCTTTATCGAAAACCATCATCATAGACACATCTGACATGCCCCTCCCCCTGGTGACCGCTGAAGAGTCGAATGTCAATCCGGCAGCCATGACCAAAATCGAGCTGTTTGAGCATGGCTTGAAGGGTGCTGGTTTTTTTTTTTCGCATGCCCAGCCTGCGCCCACAGCCTAGCCACAAACATTAAGCAATTCATGTATTTTGCTGGGTGATGCTGATAGACTCGTTTTACGGATTAGATGTATTTCCTCTGTCAAACTCCTTTGTGCTCTTCCCCTCTTGGTCCACGGCCCAACCCGGAGTGGAAGAGAGATAGAACATCGAAGGTATACACATGACATGTGCTAAAATTTGATTGTGGAAAGAGGCAATCTTTGATTGGGGCGATCTATACATGCCACTATCTAATATAAAAGCTCTTTACTCTCCACATCCATCGAGCTCGTCACACCCCCCTCAACAACCGAGCTGCATTGCTACATACATTTGAACTGATTCACAACTTCCTAGGACTTGCTCTTGTTCAATTAATTGAATTCGCAAGTTTTTTTCAGCTGCATCAATAAATAATCTCCCCTAACTCCTTACCATTGAAGACTGTTTCAAAAGTCGTGCTTCCGTAATGCTTCAAGGTATGATAGAGTCTTTCTCGGCCGCCCTATCTCCTTTGTAGAATTTGATTGCTGTATACCCCAATTCCATCCCCATTCCTTCTTCAGAATGGATTTTGTGCCATAATGATCTGGCATGCGCTCGTAGATACTACCTCATGGACATATTACAGCTTCATCAAATGCTTAATGGTTTAGGCAAACTGGCTTGACTCAGAGCGCGAAACCATAGTTTGGCTTGTAGATTTAACCTGAGTTTTCCGTAATCAATTTCACTAATGTTAATTTTGCCTATGATTGAATTCTTCAAAAGATCCGATATGCATGATCGGAAGGCCACTTGGCCGGCTATCAACCAAGTCACAGGCCTTTTGTGGAGTTTCCCGCGGTAATTTACACTCGATTAATTCCTCCGCTTCGATTCCCTCGCCGGTGATCAAGCTAGTTCAGCAAAAGTTTGAGGAAATACCATTAGCTTCTGAGGGAAGCTGGAACACCTTCTTACGAACGGGGACTGCTTGCCTGCATCTAGCCAGACTCCATACTCTTATGGGTACGTTCGGAAACAAACTCACAACCTTGAATAACGTTACAGCTTGGTTTTCTGAGACCGCTTCCGCTATCAGCCTGGGCTATTTTTCCAGCTCCAGCAATTTACACCATTGTGCTATATCATTCTAGCAATGCGATTTCAGCGAGAGATGCATCGCTCAATGTAATAGCATGTCTGCGGACATCACTAACCATGTTCTTGTGTGTATTGAGGTATGCATGCAAACCCTTCACATTTTATTTGCGTATTCAAACCACAAAGTGGATATAGTGGATATAGGGCGCGCCAACATTGTCAAGAGCTAATTGATTTTCCTGGACAGCTATCGAGCTGCAGGACTTGCATGGGACGTGAGTAAATTTCTCTACCTGACTGTTATCTCTGCCATGCTCTAACACCAAGCCTCAGTGGGGAACACTAGCACTGTCGACAAGATCTGGCAAATGAATCGTTCTGAAGCCTGACTCTTCCTCATTCATTTGCGTAATGATAATGATGAAATAGGATCTTATTGATCGAGACTTTGATGCCCAAGTAACACGATCCATGTCACGACCTCTTCCCGCGGGAGACATCTCTGGTGGGTTTGGTTTCCGAGTGATTCAAAGAAAGCAAGAAAAAAAAACGGTCGGAGGAGACGCTAATCTGAATCGCACATTAGTCGATGGAGCTTTACTGTACATCATTTTTCAAATCGGTTGCACCATCGTCCTACTTCAAGCGCTTACAGTCCCCGAAGTGTAAACTACCCTTCATATCTGGATTATGATACCCAGGGGCCAGTGAATTAATATTTTCTTATCTTCTCTTTTAGATTTCTTAGCTTCATAGTCTCTGGGGCCCTCTTTGGGATTTACCCATATCTTAAGGTACGTATGTATCTGCAGAAAAATCCCAAATTGATAAATATGCTAATAGCATATTTTAAATTGACAGCGTTGGACAAACTATACACAATTTTTCGGGGCATTGCTGATTGCTATGGGGGTCATTCAGGGATGGCTTGCCTGCGCAACTCAGTATAACCCAATTCCTGGGTCCACACCAGGTTGGTCCCATGCGATAGCTATTATCCAGCGAGATTGGGTACGGCTTCTTCCGATATTTCTCATGGAGTTCACGTATGGTTAGTATCTGCCCTTGTGAGAAGCGACCTTTTCAATTCATGGCCCAGTTCACGTTTTCTCAGTGTAACATTTTGCATCTGCTTTGAAACAAAAACCAGAGCTCGCACATGAGCTTATATATGGCTGTCAGGTAAGCCAATCGGATGAAAAAACGAACAGCGTTACAATGCTGATTCACTTTGCAATAGGATACGGCTGAGGACGTTATGATAGGACTGCATTCATTATCGATCTTATGTGGTTATGAAAAAAGCCGCACTCTCGGAACAGCTCTCGTGGGCTGTTATTGCTACTTCCTTGCTATTTCAGGCAACGACTCCGACATGTTCGGATGGCAGATATCATTGATACCCCCTCTCATGCTGTTTTACTGGACCAACAACTTGAATCTTTCAGTGCCAACCTCCTGTGGAAAATGGGCTGCTTTAGCAATCAAAGTAAGTAACGCCCTATAATCATTGAAGAGTAAAAGGCAGGAAATTTGTTCGTTTTGAATTAACTTTGGACCAAAAATAAAAAACAGGTGAAAGTTTGGGTGACCCTCATATTGATTATTTGCTTTGTGCAAAACGAATTCAAAGTATTACAAACGTGCCGCGGCGTTTTGAAACAACTTGTTCCACTTTGATCAAGTCCATGAAATTTATGTCCACTCGTCAAGAACCTTAATATTGTGCAAAAGCTTCTACATTTTCTAATAATTTTTTTTCTTCAACCAGATCCTTTAATTTTTCCCATATTTTAATCCACAAACGTTGAATTGGTTGATTTATGTTATGCACCTTCTCAACACTGTCAAATATGAAGCGCCTTTCCATGTAAACTACCACGCACTTTAGTAGTCGTGACCGACTTCAAGATTTCATGTCGATCCTTCTTTTTTTAGACGTGCTGTTAATTTCTTGATTTATGGCATGTAAACCTTATACTGCATCGCTTGACTGAAATTTAATTGATTTTCAATCAGAAAATTGCTTATTCCTGTAAGAGTTGAGTTGAGTAACCTTTATTGCAGCAAATATTGCACAAACTTAATAGAAATAATAACAGATAAAAGATGATTATCTCAAAAAACAAGAAAACAAGAAAGTAAAAGAAACTCAAACAGGATTGTTCACAACGGAAACGAAGCCTGTAATTTTCATTTTTTTATTTTAGATTTTTTATTAGTTTATGGTTGAGTGGTGATGATAAGAGGATAGAAACAGAAACGGAAAAATGGAAAAATAGAAAGAAAGAAATGAAATATTTTTTATTTTATTTTTCATATTTTATATTTTTTATTCTAGTTTATGAGTGATGTTTAACTTCCCAGCCACTTGTTCCTAGCTCCTCCTGAGTTGAGGTACTAGTCTTCTTGTACCACCAGGGAAAAAACCAGGGAGCTGGCTGCCCAGTGACACCAAATCACTGATATGACATATTCAAATCAACTTCCAGTCTTCTTGGAGGGATAATGGATTCCCCCAAGGGTCACATGGCAAAACACTGATCATTCCTCTGAATTTCCAATGAGTGTCCTCTGGTCAAGACCCTGATTTTACTTTGAATTTCCTCAAAAAATCTTATAAAAGTCACTAGAAAATCACTGTGATTTCTCCCAGACATAATCTCTTACAATTCACTTGATTGACCTATATGTGAGAATAAATCAAAAATAATTGTGAGAGGCTTTAAAAGATATGTGAATTGTATATGCACCAAGGAGTGGTACTAGTCAAGAATAGGGGAGCTCAGTGCATGTAACACAAATTTCTCTGATATCCCACAGTCACTTGCCCGCTATGTCCCTGGAAAAAACACCAGGATGTCACACAAATTATTACTGATGGAATCCAAAGAACAAACAGCCCTGAAAATTGCAAAACAAAATTGAAATGGTGATGAGATAGTTGCAAACTCATATGCCATATACAATTGGCTAGTCAGAATAGGGAGATAGATAAATCTTGGGCAATAAAATTGAACCATTTTAGCAAAAAATACCCACACGTATTCAAATTCTACACATATTATTATTTCAAAATCACTCGGTGGAAATTTAATTGTGGCAAATTTTCCATGAAGAGACTAATGATCATTAATTTCTTGACTAGAATGAAGTAATAACTTAATTTCTGGTGGGAATAATTGATTTTGTATATTTTGATGATCTTTCTAAAATTTTAAATATGATGTTATTAATATGAAATAGTACCTTTTCCTGGATTTTTCCATTATGTTATGAATATTTTGTTCTTCCAATGAGCTGATTGGTGATAAATCCACCATAGGGAGACAGTATTATCTTCTTGATGAGTAACCCTAGGTCCTTGATTAGAATGAAGCCAATTAGTGATGGTCTTTCAGTTCTTAAATATTCCAGGAAAGCATTGTAGAAGTCTTCCTCTATCCTGAATGATTTGAGTACTTTGATTTCTTCTCATCTATGAGATTTGTTAGGTTTTTCAATTGAGGGGAAGCACCAGTTAATTTAACCCAAACCTCCAAAAAGAAGAAAGAAATAAAGAAAAAAGAAAGAAACAATAGGGAGAAGAGAAACAAATCCGCCATTTTTAATGGCAGGTTTCAAAACACACCAGACCCATAACTGGTGTATTTCAAAACTGAAATAATTGGTTATTTCACATCAAACCCGCCATTTATTTTTAAATGACGAGTTTGAGAATCACAACAAAATTTCTACTACAAAACACTCCAACACCTTCCAAACATTCCTCAAATGAACTCTGAAAACCAAGATGTGAGTTGCTTTGGCTCTTAACTTTTTCACTTTCTCAATTTTTTTTTTCTTTTGATTTCTTTCTTTTTTTCCCATTTTTTCATTTCATTTCATTTCTTTCCTTTCCTTTCCTTTTTTTTCTTTCCTATTTTTTCTTTCCCTTTTCTTTCCCTTTCCTGATTATTTCTTTCTTAAATCTCCCATCTTATCAGATGGATATTTATGGGTATCTTATCAGATGGATATTTATGGGTAAGCACATTGATAAATCTCATCTGTTTTCAGTTAATCCTTTGCTCAACTTAGTTTCTCAGCAAAAAAACTCTCCTCAATTAATCACATCACTTTCTATTTGAATAACTCAAACTCCACCTTCCAAATTATCATCTTGTCAAAACTCAAAACCCAAAAAAAAAAAAGAAAAAAAAAAAAAAGAATAATAATAATATAAGAAAAATGAACATATCCGAATAAACTCCATAACTTCAAATTGCTCGATCTCGAAAACGATACATTTTTAGGATTCACCTTCGCTGCAAAAGTTGTAGACCTTGATCCTAGCATTCTTTTCCTGGTCTCAAAAGCTAAACCGCTTCGTTACTTTAGAAGTTATGATAATTAAAGTAATGTTCTTTTTCAATTCTCTTGTTTGCGACTTCGGTTCT
>KN361072.1:14030-29864 GCA_000785685.1 Uromyces viciae-fabae | reverse complement strand
ACTACTTAAATAATTAATTAATAATTCCCTTTATTATTTTCTTCACTCCGAATCTCAATCAATTTCAAGTACTTCTCAAATCACAAGCTCTGTGTTTCTGGGTATTTATTTCTTGATTCAACACTCTCAAAATAAAATTAGACTAACATTGATTTACGTTACTCAAACAGAAATAAAAATAAAACTGCAAGTTTAAAACTGTCTCACAAGAAAAGAACTTAACACCTTCATTAAGTAAGATTATTAAACCAAATAGTTTTCTCAGACTTATTAAAAAACATTTCTAACATTATTTTATTCAGTTTAAATGCCTTCTTATAAGTTCATCACTTCTCCATAAAATAAATAAGAATAGTTAAAAAACATAAATTACCTGTTTGTTATTTTCATTTTCATTATCATTATAAAATAAATTGTTCTTACATTTATTTTCTTGTTTGAAATAAAAAGTCTGGTCTTTGGTTCTCAGTAATTTTTCCATCAGTCCCGAGCAAATTTTAGTGCGTTTGGTGGTGTCAGGGGACCCACAACAACAAAGAACACCAGTGATTGACTCTGGGGCGACCTCTAGTGTGAGCGGTCTTATTTCCGATTTTTCTTCTTTTATTCCTTTCCAGTCAAACTTGAAACTCAATCTTGCTTCTGCGGACTCTCATATGGCGGCAACGGGATACGGTAGTCTCCAAATACAATCTGGGAACCATGGGGTCCTCCATCTCCCTAATGTTTTATATTTTCCGAAAGCGAGCGGTACTTCAATCTCACTAGGACAACTAATCGATACCAGTTTTACTCCCTCTTTCCAAAAGAATAATGTAATACTTTCCTCCCCTGAATTTCGATTGATGCCAGTTTATAAAAATAGAACATGGTATTTAGACGATGTTGAAAAAATAAAAAACACTATAAATAAAATAAAAATCACCCCTTCCGAATATATCAACAATGCGTATTTTTGGCACTCAACTTTGGGCCATGTCTCCGATAAGATAGTAAAAAAATTTCTTTCTCTCTATCAGCCTGGTTATGATCCCAAGAAGTGGGTCAGCTTTTTTTGAGAAGCCTGTAAAATAGCGAAAAGTGAAAGAAGACGAGAAAAATCACCTGGTTCATTCCCGAAAGATGATCCACTCGATTTGATAGTCAGCAATGTTTTAGGCCCAGTCACAGCGGATTTTTTTGGCAACCGTTTTTTGTTAACAATTCGTGATCACGCGTCTACGTATATTTGTGTCTATGCAATGAATAAGAGATCTGAAGTCCCTGAACTCATTTTGAAAACCTTTAATATGTTTAAAACAAAATTAAACCGAGCCCCTAAGTTTCTCAGATGCGACAATGCGCAAGAGTACCACTCAAAAGAATTTCAGAAGAAAGATCGTGGATTGGAAGATTTTTGTTTACATTAAAAATTCAAAAACCATCAAATCTGGGCTGCAGAGGCGCAATTGAAAGTATTGAGTGTTGATGGATGCAATAATGGTATTGAAATTCACAATGATCTACAGATGGAAGACAATTCGTAATTGATTAACGGTTACAAGATCCAATTAACATGTTACATATCAATAATGAACCCCCAATAGACCAATTTAAAGCATGCATGAATGAGAAAGCTACTGATGATCTTCTAGCGCTACAATGGACAGACCTCTTACCTGAAGCAGTTGACCAAATCTGTTGAGAGGAGCATATACAGCAGGAGAAATTGGGGGACACCTTCTGGCAGTTGTCATGTGGTAGCTTTCAAATTCCTTGTATTCTAACTTGAATCTTACTGGTTGATTATTCCAATTTAACTTCAATGCACAGTCACTGTGCAGCGTGCACAGTGACTGTGCATTGAATATAGTTATGGGCTGATTTTGAAGTAAGAAAAACAGTAGCAAATGAGATACCCACATGTCAACTGGTGGCAGGTTTCCCTCAATTTCCACTAGTGATAGAAAAAGAAGCCTATGAGCAATCCAAATTTGAGCCTGAAGAAGACAAATACAACCAAGAAGAAGACCACCAAAATAATGAATCTAATGCCCAATGGTATCCATTGTGGAATCGAAATTTTTGTTCTTATTCCGCCACACATATAAATTGAATCAAGGAAACTTACAATGTTTTTTTTTTTGTTTTTCCTGGAATTACTTGGCTGGTTTGTTGATAATTGGTTTCATGCACAAGATTTTGTCCCGGTCAATTTACCATGACATACAACAAGTGCTTGCAACCTTATGTAATATTAAGCTTCCGGGAGGGAAGCTCTGTGCCGTAAGAGGAAAGAAATCAGGTTACTCACCAACTACACCATCTTAGAAAAGAAATTCTCTACGGGAAAATTGTCCTTTGCACTATCTCCAAAGGAAACAATCTTGCATGTAGGTTTTTTCTTCTATATCATCTAAAAAAACAAAACACAAAAATTGAAACAAAATGTCAAAATGCATAAAAAAAGGGATAAAAAGCAGAATAACAAAAATGAATTGCAAATTAATGAAAACTTGTCATACCCTTTATGTGCAATGACAGGATCTTTCCAAGCCATTGGTCCATCCACACCAGGATTTTTTACCAGAAGATGCTGAAGGGAATCATCTCTATAAATCCTGTTAATCACAGCATTGGGTTCAAGATTTATCTCCCATCAAAAGGAATCATATCTGTTCATTTCGAAACAACATTACTACATCTTTGAGCCTGTAAAACTAAAATCAACATCAAAAATTATTATTCCTATTTTTTTTTATAAAAATAAAAATAAATTAAAACATATTCAACCCAAAATAATTTGTAATCTTCAGCAGACAAAAATTACTCTTCAGATTCCCACAAATATCAATTTCTGTCGTGTGGATCTACTTTCTTTTCCCATTGAGGATTTTGACATGATTTACTCTGAAATAAATGTATTTAATGAGAAAAAATTAATGTTTGTTTTTGAAAGTTGTGTTCAAGGTAAGACAAGAGCAATTAAAGCTTTTAATGAAACATCTTGCTAATTGATTTGTTTGAATTTAAAAGAAAAAAAAAATAGAATGTGATGGTCAAACATTTGAAACATCCCAATCCTTGCAGGATTCAAGCAAATAGCAGGATCATTCAATATGTTCCAATAAGTTTATATTGTGAAAACACCTCAGGAAATTTCTCAAAGAAATGGAACAAACATATTTCTTTTTTTATTTCACTTTGGCAGGCCTTCCTCCAAAATTGGCCAACCAAGAATTCAACTGTCATTTTATAAGTACTTCTAAAATAGCAACTGCATTAGAATTTGCTCCAGAGCTGGAGTATGTTCTTTAACTTTTAATTGGCATTTTATTTCATTATTTTTCACAACAGAATAAATTCTATTTTTTTTCTTACTTCTTTTTTTGTTGATTTTGTTTAGTCAAATGGCAAGAATACACCAGAATAATTTGGGGGGCACCTGCCACCAGTTGACATGCAGATATCTCAGGTGCTACCATTGTTCTTAATTTGAATGAAACCAGGATTATCTTCAATTCACAGTAAATGTGCTTTGAAGTTACATTGAAATAATTAACCAGTAAGAATAAGCTGTCTATTAAATATGGAGTTCAAGATCAAATCAATTGTATATTTGCTGGAGAAATTTATGAATTCAACAAACAGAAAAATAAACTGATAAAGACAAAAGAAACAGTTCCAGATGACATGAATTCTGATATTCCTCAGCACATTATTGATATAGAAGAAAATTATCCAAATTCTTTATTCAATCCTTTCTTGGAACTTGAAGGTTTTTTTATGATTATCATTTATATTTTTCACTCTTTTTTTTCAGCTAATTTTTTGTCTTCCCAATTTTTTTCCCTTTCTATTATTATCATTATTTGATGGCTCAAAACATATGCCTGTTGAGATCTGGCATGTTTTCTTACTTGGATTGGTCAAGTACCTCTTTTGAGATTTTATGAACCATCTAAATACTGATAAAAAGCAAGAGATAGTTGGATTATGGAGGTCATTCAACACTGACTCACTCAACATTCCTTCATTTAAACTAATGGGTCTTGTCCATTACTATTACAGCTTAGTTGGGAAGGATTTCAAAACAATTATTCAAGCAGCTCCTTTTTATTTTTTTCCCATACATGGATCTTCCACAAAGAAACATGTGGATTTCTTTTTGTCATCTAACTCCCATTGTCTCCCAAACTCACATAGAAAATATGGAAAACTACCAAATCAAATTGAAGAATTGGATCAAAACCTTTCTATTTTAAATCATTCAATCATCTTCTCAATGGATAAATACACTCAAGTTTCATATGCTCCTTCACCTCCCTGAATCAGTTCTACGTTATGGACCTGCAAGACTTTTTGAAACTGAAAAGTTTGAGAGCTATAATGGAGTCTTACTTAACAAATCTGTTCACTCAAACCATCAAAGTCCTGGTCGTGATATTTCTATCATCTACAGCAATTACCATTCCTTTTGTTGAATACTTTCTGGAAGCTTAATTTTTGATCAGAATGATAAAAATACAATCCAACCATCATCTGAAGTCAAAGATATTTTTACTCTGAATCACAGCATACAAAATTCATTTGGATACAATCATTCCACCACTTTTCCAAATCATTCATATCCTTCTATCAAAAAACAGTCTGTCTCCAAAAAAGATCAGATAGAAGCACCTGAAGACCTGAAGAATCATTTTTTATCTCATACTATCATTCAAACATCTGAGCTTAACTTTACTGATAAACAAGTATTGAAAAACAATTATCTTGTATCTGTAAGTTAATTTGTTTCCTATTTATTTTATTTTTTTGCTGTTTATTATTTTTTTGCTGTTAATTATTTTTTTGTTGATGACTTTGATTTTTTTGAATCACAAAAAATTTCAATCTTCCATCAGGTCATCAGCCCAAAAAACAAAATATCAGACACATCAATTCCAAGTGGTCTGTTCAAAAGCAAAATCATCAACACAGATACATCATTGAAATCACTTTTCTAAAAAAAATGGCTATATATCAGTGGTACCAAATGTGGGAATATCACATTAATCCCAAATCAGTCTTGATTAATACAAATTTAAGTGTATGAACTAGAATTTTGATATGATTGCATCAAAACTAATTTGAGATGAGTCTTACAGGCAATCTTGCACTCTTTGAACATGCAGCATAACTGTCATGACGGTTGTTAATTGAGCAAATGCAAAGCATCTTGAAAGAATTCAAGTTGAAACATCAAGATGACAAGAGGTTAATCCTCAATTCTTGCTCCCTACATAGTATTACCGCTCACCAAAACAAAGAGGGGCTCAAGCTGGATAGTATTCAGCCACTTGAGAAGGATTGAATAAATGGAAACAATATAAAAATAAGGGAAAAACTGTTGTTCCAACTGTGGGATCAACATCAAGGATGGATCCCAGATTCTTGATTTGAATCCCACTGTTCTCATTTCCTTTATATTTTTTAAAAAAACAACAAGGTTACAATTCCAACAAATGCAATGAATATTAAAAAAATATCTGAGATCTTTTGCAATCCAGCCAGTCAGACAGGCTGGTATGCGCCTGTTGAACGACCTGGAAGGCCAGGAAATAGGTCCTCTTCCCGGCCGGTCATCCAACCCAGCTGCCAAAAAGGTCATCTGGGTTGGAGGACCCTCCAAGTTGTCCAAACAGCGCAGACCAGCCTGTGTGACAGTTGGTCATGCGGGCTGCACAACCAGGACAGTCGAGCAAGCAGGCCGCTGCCCGGCTAGTTATCCAACCCAGCTGCCAAAATGTTCAGCTGGGTTAGATGACCACATGCCCTGCCCAACCAAATGGCCATCAACGTCTGTGCAGGTTGGGCAGGCGGGCCAGTCTAGAGGGGTCAACATGCTTTAACCCAACCTGGTCTACGCAGTCAGCACAACCCTGGTGTCATCCTGGGGTATTATTGTCACATGGAAAAACAATTACCCCCGTGGTGTGTAGGGTTTTTTTTGTGGGCTAGGGTATCCAGTTTTTTTTTTTTTTTTTTGGATGGGAATGTGGGGCACAGGTTTTTTGAGGACTTGAATTTTTAAAAACTTGGTTTTATGGTGTGGTGGGGTTCTTTATCAAATAAAACTTTAAATTAGGAAGTTAAAAAATTTATATACTTATATTGTCATTGGTGCAGCGCTCCATTGATGGACCAGGAGTCTCTTCCCCCACCTCAATGAAGGTCAGAGGTTCAATTCCCTCATGAATCACCTCAGAATTAAGTTTTTTTCAATAAATTTCTTTTAAAACTTCACCCAATCAACTGATTTTGTGTTTTGCTTAAGTTCAAAAAATTTTCTAGATACAGTATAGTTTAAAATTGGTGTAGCTTTAGCCTAGTTTCAAAATGATGTAGCTCTAGCATAGCTGTAGTGTAACATAAACTCTCTGGTAGCGTAGCTTAAAATCTCCTTGAGTGTAGCGAAGCTGATACTATGCTAACACGTCTCCAAAAATATGTAGTTGGTAAAACAGTTATGCTACAGAGGAGCATGGTGGGAAGGATTGTTCCACTAAAGCTACAGCATATCCAAATGAAAAAACTATCTGCTATGCTACACCGTAGTGTTGGAATTATGTTGTTCTTGAATCAAAAATACATTAAGGTACAGTTTGGCAGAGGAGAGTATATGTAACTATTTCTCTGCCGACCACCAAAACGGTGCACAGGTTTTAGACAGTTACACATACAGAGCCCAAGGGTTTGGAAACTGTGTAAGTCTGGATATTTTGTGTATCCAGACTTACACAGGCTAGCCAAAAACTGTGTTGATATCAATCCAATTGATATTGACACACAGCACCAATACTGCCAGTGCCAGTCAATTTGCTGGTATTGGACCAGGAATTTCTGATTTTTCATATAAAAAAGAAAACCTATGTCAAGGGGGATTAAAGTAAAAATAAAAATAAAAAGAGAAAGAAAATGAAAATGAAAAACAAAAACAAAAAAGAAAATGAACAAAATAAAATAAAAAACAAAAACAAAACAAAAACAAAGACAAAAAGAAAAAGAAAACAAAAAAGGAAACAAAAAAGAAAAAGAAAAAGAAAAAGAAAAAGAAAAAGAAAAAGAAAAAGAAAAAGAAAAAGAAAAAGAAAAAGATAAGAAAAAGAAAAAGAAAGATAAAAATAAACATAAAAATAAAAATAAAAAAGAAAATTAAAAACAAAACAGAAGATTAAAAAGAAAATCAAAAACAAAACAGAAAAAGAAAATTAAAAACAAAACAGAAAAATAAACAGAGAAAGAAAAAGAAAAAGAAAAAATGTTGTCTTATTTGTTGAGCAAGTGAGCAAAGCGAACTTGTGCCGGGTAAGCTTGACTCTCATGTCACAAGAGGGCAATGTTCATGAACATGTCACAGAATGTTACGCGGCCTTAGACAAAAAAAATACACAAGGCGACTGGAAGACAACAGCAGGAATCAAACCTGCGGCAGCAGACCGGATTGGGCCAAGAGGCCAATCAACCAACTCAACTACAGGACTTTTGAATAGCACAGAGCTGAGAAAGGCTATAGACCAAAGCCATCTCGGAATGGAGAGAATCGTGAAAGCGATTCAGATTGCACAAGGTTGTAATAAAAGGAAAAGTAATTACATAGAGATGAAAAGTAACAAGAAAAGGAAGATAAAGACTTGCTATATTAAAAGAATGAGAGAAAAGCAAACGGGAATGAAATGTCTCCTCCAATGCTATAGTCGCTTTGGAGGAGTGTACCAGCATAAACATGACTGGTACTATTATTATAAATAGAACAACCTGTTTGCCTGTTTTCCTTCTTTTTCATGCAATTTTAAGTTTATCAATTTTATCAGTTATCACAAATCATTATATCAGTTTATCCTTAACTGGCAGTATAGCTCAACAGTTAAGAAGAATTTTAATTAGCATTAAATTAACACATTATCAGTACGGTAATTGATACCAAACCAACAAAACCAGAAAATCAGAATAAAAATCTTCAAATCTAAATCCACCACTCACATAATTACAATGGACTCAGCATCTGAATCAAAACAATATTGACTCCACAACCGTAATTACTCCACCTGGGCTACAATGATGCGAGCCGAGATGTATGGTTTAGGACTCATGTCGCTTATCAAGAAAGAAAATACGAGCAACATTGCCGAAAAGAACCTAAAATTATACGTGCTCATTATGAAGCATCTTGATGAGAAGCACGTTGCCATGGTCAACAGCAAACTCGGACAGGATTTAGAAGGCGATGGAATGACCATCTGGGAGTTATTCAAAAAGAAGTACGCGGGTAGTGAAGCACACCACCAAATGCTCGCGCTGGGAGAATTCATCGACCTAGAATTCAAAGACACCAAGGAGTTTGTCAAGTCTATTAGAGCAAGCATTAGTAGAATTAAAGTGACTGGTTTAGATATAAAAGAACAGGTTTTATCATTACTTATCCTTAAAAAATTACCTAAAGAATATGAATCGCTCATTAGAATCATAATATCAGATAATAGTAACCTCAAGATGGAGGATATCATTGGTCAAATCGAACGTGACCACTTACAGTTTAAAGTCAAGAAGGTCAAAAATGTTGTGATGATTGGTCAAGCCCCTAGGAAGACCATGAAATGTTACAACTGCGGGATAGACGGACATTCAGCTAAGCAATGCCAAAAGGAGTGGAATAACTATAAGCACACACCTGCTAAAGCCAACGTTGGGGAAGTCGACCGCGATGAGAAGAAACTAGCGTTTATAGGAGCTGCTACAGAAATAGACAAAGACGAAGACAATCATTTCTATTTTTTCGAACCTGAAGAAGATAGTGACAGTGAAATCATCAACCTTAACCCAGCAGATGATAGCATCAAATTTTATGCACCAGAAAATTTTGACAAAGAAAAGGCGGAAGGACATTACAATGCAATACTCAACAAGCTGGAAATCTTTGGTGATCTAGGTGACATGGAGACCAAGCCTTATGAAGGCAACATTACCTGTGCGTTGACTGGAACTATCGTAAACAACACGGCAGAAGTAGGTGATCAAGGGTCCATCTTGCTTGATTCCGGAGCCTCCGACCACATGTTCATCGATAGAGAGGACTTCAACAATTATCAAGCGACAAGTGGAAAGGTGGAAATTGGCGAAAAAAGGAGAAGCGTGGAGATTGTAGGGAAAGGCGATGTAACCTTGTATTCTGATAGTTCTGATATTGTTTTCCGCAATGCATACCATGTTCCCAATTTGCCGTATTGCTTGATCTCCCAGACCTCTGCCTGGAATGGGGGTGCAGAAATTATCAAAGGAAGAAATGAGAAGTTTGACGTAGTTATAAATGGAAAGACCATCATTGAGGGAGAAGTAAAGAACAAATTACCATTTTTAAAATTAGATCAAAAACAAATAAATTGTAACATCAGCCTGGAGGAACACCGGGCAAGAGGGCATAACGGGGACGGAGTAAACTGTGAATCATGAAGGTTAGGAAAACTTACTAGAAAACCTTTTAAAAAGATACGAGAACAAACAAATGTAATAGGCAAAGAAATTTCAATCGATCTGGTCGGACCAGTTACACCAACATCTCTTGGAGGCGCCAAATATTTTTCAACTATAGTGGATACAGCAAGCAGGTACACTTGGGTAAAAATTCTAAAAGCTAAAAGAGAAGCACAAAGATCATTGTTAGAAACAGTCAAGTTCATAGAAAAGCAAACCACAGCAAAAGTAAAACGAGTCATCAGCAACGGTGGAGGGGAATTTGTCAATCAAGAGATGCGGGAATGGGTGAAAGATAAAGGAATAAATCACATAGTTACTACCCAAAACACTCCACAGAATAACGGGACCGCAGAACGAATGAATCGAACATTAATTGAAAAATTCAGGACAATAATAATCGATGCCGCATTACCAAAGTATCTGTGGGGAGAAATTATAAGCACCACAACATTCTTGTACAATTGAAACAGTAAAACTAACCCATATAAACTTTTTTGGGGAAAAGAACCACACCTTAAGAATATCAAACCAGTAGGGTCCAAGGTACTTTACAGTGTTCATCACTTTGAACAATTAGGAAAGTTGGACGCTCGATGTCGAAGAGGAATATTAATTGGTTTTGATGAAGAAATAGGATCATACAGAATCTGGGATGAAGAAGGAAGGAAAGTCACCAGGTCAAGGGATGTAGATTTTCATGTGGATAAAAAAGAAAAAGAGGAAAATCTAGGTGACATGCACATCGAGACAGACTCGCTTACAGAAATAGAAGAAACTGGTTTGCCTATCGAGCAAGGGGGGGATATAGCAAACGTACTCCATAACGAACTAGAACAAACTAATATGAACAACCCACAACACTCACCAACTGAAGAAGAAAATAACATACCTGAACCACTTAACTTACCAATTAATCACCCAACATTGGAACCGGAAATAAGTCCAGAATTGAGGGAACCAGTGGCACCTATGATAGAAGCAAGTAGAATTAATAGAGAAAAACAAAACAGACTAGTTGATCAAAACGTTAGAAAAAGCTCAAGAACAAAAATTCAAACAAACAGATATGGGAATTGGTTTGCTCACTTAGCAAAACTAGCCAACAAATCCGACCTAATAATGGATATTGATACAAGTAGTCACAATGATGGCATGATTCTCGAAGTAATGGCTCTCCAAACCTTTGTTAGAGAAAATGCTATTGTACCCAACAGTTTCCTAAAAGCGAAGCATTCTCCAGAATGGCTAGAATGGAAAAAAGCAATATTTCTGGAAATTGATTCAATTATTGAAAATGGTGTATTTGAGATAATCGGAAAAGAAAAAAGAGATAAAAATAAGTCAGTAATCAGTACTAGATGGGTTTTAAAAAAAAAATTTGACACAGAAGGAAACCTAAAAAGGTATAAGGCAAGATGTGTAGCTAGAGGTTTTCAACAAAAAGAAGGAATAGACTATGAGGAAACTTTCTCACCCACTGGAAGATTAAGCACCATGAGGTATATACTCAACTACGCCACACAAATTGGAATCAAACCTAGACAATCAGATTTTGTTACAGCATATTTAAATTCAGAATTAGAAGAGGAAGAGGCAGTATACATAGGCATACCAGAGGCATTTGTCGAATGGCTATCAGAGACTAAACAAGAAACTTACACTTTGGACATTGCGAGGAGTGTGATTGACAGTCCAGAGAAATATGTGATAAAGTTAAAGAAAAGCCTTTATGGTCTCAAGCAAGCAGCTCGGGGTTGGTACAATACAATGACAGTGTGGTTTACCAGAAACGGATACCGAATTATCAACGCCAATCCATGTTTATTTATATCCGATCAAGGCAGCCTTGCCTTTGCATGGGTTGATGATCTGATCCTGGTGGGAAAGGACACAGATGAAGTGTTAAAAAAGATTTCAGATCAGTTCAAGATAAAGGATTCAGGTGTCGCACAACATATATTGGGAATGAAAATAGACTACTCACCAGACGGAAGTATGTTCTTAAACCAGTCACATTATGTGAGAAGTCTACTCACGGAGTATGGTCTAGAGGATTGCAAAACCACCGGCACACCAATGCAATCAAATATAAAATTTGAAAAATCAACTGAGAAAGAGAATGTCAAGTTTAGAAAGAAGAATTTGGATTACCTATCAGCCGTAGGATCATTGAAATACCTATCTCAATGTACCAGGCCGGATGTAACATACGCCGTGGGAAAGCTATCCCAGTTCCTCGAAAAGCCTAATGAACAGCATTGGACAGCCTTTAAAAGAGTCCTCAGATACTTAAAAGAAACAATCAAATTAGGAATTGTGTATCGACCAAATAATCTGATGAGTGTAATAGGATTTGTTGACTCGGGTTATAGCAAGGACGATAAAAGTCAATCTACGAATGGTTACTGTTTTCAAATGGCAGGAGGGTTAATTTCATGGCGCAGTAAAAAATTAGGAGGAGTCAGCATATCGTCATCCGAGGTAGAATATAGAGCTTACCTATTGGCAGCACAAGAAGCCTACTGGTTGAGAAAGCTAACCACCGACATCTTTGGGTTAGTAGAAGAAAAAACAGTCCTAAATTCTGATAGCAAAGCGCAATTCAGCTATCCAAAAACCCCGTCTACCACGCAAGAACAAAACATGTCATGGTTCATTATGACTTCGTAAAGGATCTAGTTAATAATAAAGAGATAAGATTAGAACACGTACCGACAGACGAGATGGTAGCTGACATCTTCACCAAGGCCCTGGATTGTACAAAGAATTTGAAGTTTACCACAATGATGGGACTGATACCTAGAGATTTGATCAAGCCAAGCTTAGGGGGGTGTGTTGAGCAAGTGATCAAAGCCAACTTGTGCCGGGTAAGCTTGACTCTCATTTCACAAGAGGGCAATGTTCATGAACATGTCACAGAATGTTCCGCGGCCTTAGACAAAAAAAATACACAAGGCGACTGGAAGACAACAGCAGGAATCAAACCTGCGGCAGCATACCGGATTGGGCCAAGAGGCCAATCAACCAACTCGACTACAGGACTTTTGAATAGCACAGAGCTGAGAAAGGCTATAGACCAAAGCCATCTCGGAATGGAGAGAATCGTGAAAGCGATTCAGATTGCACAAGGTTGTAATAAAAGGAAAAGTAATTACATAGAGATGAAAAGTAACAAGAAAAGGAAGATAAGGACTTACTATATTAAAAGAATGAGAGAAAAGCAAAAGGGAATGAAATGTCTCCTCCAATGCTATAGTCGCTTTGGAGGAGTGTACCAGCATAAACATGACTGGTACTATTATTATAAATAGAACAACCTGTTTGCCTGTTTTCCTTCTTTTTCATGCAATTTTAAGTTTATCAATTTTATCAGTTATCAAAAATCATTATATCAGTTTATCCTTAACTTGCAGTATAGCTCAACAGTTAAGAAGAATTGGATTAGCATTAAATTAACATTATTAATTATACACATGTTTTTATTAAGTGTCAGCACCTGGATATATTTCTTAAAATCAAATATCTAACCTATTTTGCTTGACTATACATGTGTTCTACTGGATCAGGATATGATTGCTGCCATGGCATCAATACATTTGTACATTGATAATATATAAATATGGTGTTCTGGCCAATGAGTTAAGTGACCCGACCATGATTATAATTAATTTAAATGATAACCATCATCATTAAAAATAATTGAAGTAATTACGATCATGAATAACATGGTTCTTATTAATAATAAAAATGAGCCACAATAACAATTATGAATAACAAGAACAATTATGAATACCAATATCATTCTCAATATAGTCAAAAACAATAAATATGAAACTCAGCACTTTATGGCTGCTTTCCGTTAGGCGTAGATGGTGTGGTACTCTAAATTGGACTCAATAAAAATTTTATTATTTCACCATGAAGGAGCAGGAATTCTTCACTTTTCATTTCAGAAATGGATTCTGCACCAAAAATAACCCCTAGTCACTCACCAAAGGTACATCAATAACTCCACTAGTTTAAGAGCTACTCAAGGCAGAAGACTGAAATCAGGTACTTAGAATAAATTTCATAAAAATATAATAAATACAATATTCAATACTATGGATTATATACATCAGTAATAAGTTTATAATACATATCTACTAACACATAAAATATTACATACAAAGATAGGAGGCTGTCTACATCATCTACTGTACATAATTACCTACCACATGACTTTACATGCAGATCAGGAGTCAATTACATCATTACACAGTCACATCATCATGCAGGGGCTTAAAAAGGGATTAGCCCACATGTCTGGAAGGAGATAAGATAAGATACACTAGCACTGATGTCATGTCTGTGCACTGTATGATTTTCTGACACCCTGTTTGTTGTACCCTGTTTTTCACACCATTTGTCTATATAAGGAGCTCTCTCCTCAGTGTTTTCCCCCCATCTATCCAATAGAGAAATTTATCTGATAATCTTTTCAGCAGATAAATATAATCCAAAAAGTCCCACTGGACATTCCCCATAATAAACAATAATACTTACATACTTACCTTAAAAGAAATAAATACTTACATTCATTGAAACCCTTCAGTGTGTAGCCATTGCTCACATTTTTCCCCTTCCTTAAGGAGCCATAGAGGAGTTGACTCATATCCCCTGCTCCCACAGCTATCCTGATGTCTTGATCACCTTTATTTTCCTCAACCAAATCCGAGTGCAGGAAACACTCACTTAAACTTCCACTGTCACTCCCATACTTAACTCCTTGTAAGACTTTCTTGTCACACCAGGAAGGCAGAGTCTTCACTCCATCATCCCTTCCTAAATTCTGCTATCAGGGTTAAAATCAACTTTAGCCTCTTTTAGAGTCTCACATTTGGCGTCCCCGGACAGGACAGTCTATCAGATTGAAGGAACTTACTTTCTTGAAGGAAGGAAACCTCTTAAATTAACAGAAACTTGCTATATTTAGTATTCAACTTAGTTAGTTAAAGGATAAAAATAATAAAAATCAACAAATATTAGTCAAATTAAATCAAGCAGTGTTTATTAAACCAAAATAATAAATAGAATAACTTGCTCACCCAAAAGATTTAGCACAAGTAGCTGGTTGAGGGAATCCAAATAAGTAGATACCAAATAGAAGGCTATTGAGGATTAAGAGTTTGGAGCCAAATATTAATTTAAATATAAAAATTTATTATTAAACTTTCCCTGACAAAGATTCAGAGATTCAAACCAATAATAAACCTACTTAAAATAAAAATTTAGATTAAAAATTAGTTAGATTATTTATCAATTATATTACTTTATTAAATAAGAAAAATGACTGGATATGGACTTGGAACTGTAGATTTGGAAGGAAACCCAACTGTAGGAATACAATCAACTTCAACTTTTGGAACTACTTACCCTAGGAATCAGCCAATAGTGCCACCACCTCCAAAAGATAAAAAGAAGACAGAAAACCAAGAGAATATGGAATCAGAAATGGAAACAGAATTTCCTAAACTAGCACCTGGATAACAGAATTTATGTGAAGAAATTGGATCAGTTAATAGACAAATAGTTAAAGTTAAAAATGATACTCTTAAATTTAATGAAGAAAATTTTAATACTTTTATTAGAAGATTTGAAAGGACTGAAGCTTGTGGAGCTAGTGATTGGGACAAGGTTATGCAGATTGATAGATTTTTTGAAGGAGAAGAATTGCTTGAAGAACTGGAAGATATGGATGGCTATGAGGAAAGGATCTGGAATGTTTTGAGAAGGAGCATGGAGAAGTCTTGGGGAGATCTGTTCCCAACTATTAAACATACTCTTTAGGACTTAGTGGAATTAGCTTCAGATTGGACCAATACATTGTAGCAAGCTGACAAAAGATTTGAAGGACTATAGGACTTTTGCTGCTCAATTTTCAAAAATCAGAAAGTACTTAGTTAGTAATGGTCATATTGGAAGGGATCAAGAAATAGTTGGAATATTTTTAGCTGCTTTTCCTAAAGATACCCAAAAATCAATAAAGAAAGAACTTATTAAACAAGAAAAATTTCCTATGGAAGAGATGGATTTTTTATACCACCCAACTATCAAGATTTATTAGATATTGCTGAGGAAGAAATGAAAGCTGACTCTGAAAAAACCTTTGGATTTACTAGAATTTTCTCTGAATCAAATAAAATTATTCACAAAGGTTTGGATCAGAAAAAAGAAACAGATAAAGGAAAAATTGCTAGGGAGAAAATGATAACTGAAAATACTGGACCTAGTTTAGAAGGAAAGGTGGATTCTTTGGCAGATTCAATCAAAACACTTACTCAGACTTTAGCACAGAAAAAT
>KN361072.1:598-14014 GCA_000785685.1 Uromyces viciae-fabae | reverse complement strand
TTCTAGACCTAGTAATCATGAAAATAGACCTTGCTTATATTGTCATAGAGAAGGACACAATATGTTTAGATGCCCAGAATCATTAGAAGATGAAAGACAGAATTTAGTTAGAAAAGTTGGAAGAGATTATTATTTACCTAGTGGACAGAAAATTCCTTATGATGTTAGTAGACCCATTAGACATGTAGTAGCAACTGAATCAGCTAAAGTTCCCAAAGTCAACAATTTTGTTAGCACTGAAAATCAACCTGTTAAAATATTGAAAAGAGAAGATCCACCTCACCTTACTTCTTCTTTAAATAAAGTTGATTGGGAGCCCCCACAAATTAGTGCAGAGAGTTATAATAAAATCAGAATGTCTTCAAATGGAGCTGCAACTAGGTCATCTCAAAAAAATCAAAAGCGAGTTAGAATTGATGAAACTCCTATGGAGATTGATGGTGAAGAAAATTCACCTGGCTTAATTCATTTTTCACCACATCAAGAAGAAAGAACTGCTCAACCTAAAGAAAAGTCAAAACACAAGGAAGAGAAGACACCAGTTGAACAATTAATTGGTGATTTAGAAAAAAGTAAAATCCCAACTACTTTCTCTCAACTTACCTCATTATCACCAGCTTATACTGAAGCTGTCATTAAAAATTTAGCTGATGAAATTCAATCAAGTAAAAAATTTGGACTCACCTATATAATAGATTTCAGGTTTTTGAAAAAGAGTTTAATTACTAAAAAGGACTAGCATCTAAAGAAAGATGTCAACAACATATTTTTAAAGAAAATTGAGTGATAAAAAGAAATAACCAACAAGTTCTTTTAAGATATTTTTATGACAATTAATTGAGAGACAAGATATATATTTTTAATAACTATTCTGGCTGAGGACTGTTTGAGTAAAAATATTAGTGAATAGATTCTGATTTCAGGTTTTTGAAAAAGAGTTTAATTACTAAAAAGGACTAGCATCTAAAGAAAGATGTCAACAACATATTTTTAAAGAAAATTGAGTGATAAAAAGAAATAACCAACAAGTTCTTTTAAGATATTTTTATGACAATTAATTGAGAGACAAGATATATATTTTTAATAACTATTCTGGCTGAGGACTGTTTGAGTAAAAATATTAGTGAATAGATTCTTTTAGATTGAAAGTAAACTTTCTAATTCTCACCAAGGAACAGGAAGATTGAGTTTGAAATTCATGAAATGAAAGATTGAAAAGATTGATTTGATCTGGTTTGGGTGAGTTGAAGTTTTAGGTTGAATTAAGTTGAGTTGAGTTGAGTTGGTTTGATTTGAGTTTTGATTTGAGTGTGAAGAATAAGAATGAGATAAATGAGATTTTTGATAATAATAAAAAATTAAAATAATAAAAAAAAATTAAAAGAAAAAGGAAAATTGGGTTGAGTGATTTTTCCTTGTGACATTGAGGTGACATTTAATTAAAATTGAATTGAATTAATTTGAGGTATAAAACTCTGAATTCTAACAGCCCTCTTCGTTGGTGAGAATTGAGTTCAATGATATTTGTTGGAAAATGCCGGATCTATTGTGTCGATAAGTTTCAAAAGAGTAGGATAAGTCACAGGTTTCGTTAATGAATCAGCAACATTTTCTTCGGATTGAATGAGTTGGATGGAGACTTCTTTATTTTGAATCTTTTCTCACATTCCTTTGCATTTGAGATCAATGTGTCTTGTTTTGGAATTTGATCCAAACTTCTTGAGTTTGTCGTCGAAACCACTATTGTCAATTGAATGTGGAATTGTTTGAATGTGTTCTTTAAAGATTTCTGGAAAGAGAGACTTCAACCAAACCCCATCTAAAAACAGAATCTACAAGCGCATTCAGTTCTGCATTGGTTACATCAAAAACTACACTACGTTTCTTGCTGCTATTCCAAGAAATTTGATTGCCAAAACAGAGACAGATATAGCCCGTCTGGGAATGACGAGTTTCTGGGTCCTCAGCCCAAGAAGCGTCGCTGTAAATTTCTAGAGGATTTGATTTTTCTTTATTGTCAATGGTATATTTTATGTTTTTTGTGGATTTTCAATACTTCCAACACTTTTTCAATTCTTTCCAGTGATTTATTCCCGGTTTTAATGAGAATCTCGCTAGACTTGAAACTGCAAAGCTTATATCAGGCTGGGTCAGTCTAGCGATATAGTTTAGAAGCCCTATGGCTGATCTATAATTGATATTGAGAAGTTTGAATTCCTCAAACTCTTCATCCGTGGCTGGTTTGAGTTGTAGAGGGGGCGTTAGAGGAGTCGCTGAGTCACCCGCTTCAAGCAATCCGAGTTCCTCCAACCCGTGATTGATGTGGTTTGGTTGACTAAGATATATGGTATGTCCCTTGCGCTCAAATCTCATTCCCAAAATGGTGTTGGGTTTGTGCAAGGTAGAATGTTTGAATCGTTTTAAGAATTTTTTTTCAAAGTCGTTTCCATTTCCAACTAGTACAAGGTCGTCGACGTGGAAAAATAGAATCGACTCTTTATTGTTGCATAAATATAAGCATGGATCGCTGCTGGATTCAGAGAATCCAATTGAGTTGAACCATTCAGTTAAAGTAAGGTACCAATTCTTCGGTGCTTGTTTAAGCCCGTAGAGTGATTTTTTCAGCTTAAGATACTTGCTTTGTCTTCTTGCACCGCTCATAGTCTTGATGATGACGACTTCTTCTATCGGTGCATGTAGAAATGCACCCTTAAAGTCGAATTGATGAACAGAGAGACCCTTGCTTACTGCATACCCTAGTACCATTCGGAGGGTTGTTACTTTACCAGTCGGAGAAAATGTCTCCTCAAAGTCTAGGCCATGGATTTGATGAAATCCTTGTGTTCACAGCCTAGCCTTATATTTCAGAGGGTCGCCGTGGAAATTATCTTTGATTTTAAATACCCACGTGGTCTTGAGTGGATTAATCGGCTTTGGCCCTTCATAGTTTTCCCAAACTGAAAAGCTTTCAATTGATTCAAGTTCTTTTTCTACTGCTTCCTCCCATTTTGATCTTTCTTTTGTTTCTAGTGCCTGAGTGTATGATTTCGGTTCAAAATAGTGATGAAAACCGACATGCTCTCGAGGAAACCCGTAGTTAAATGGGGGCATGATCCTTGACCAATCTCTGAGAGTTCTGCCTTCAGGTTCTTCTGAGATCACTTTGTTCAGGATTAATTGGTCACTGATTTGATCTTCTTCTTCATTACTTTCAACTGAGTGAGAATCTTCTTGTTCAATGATCTCTTCAGCATTGATACAAGTGCTAGATGGAAGAGATTGTTCAAGTGGTTGTTGAGAAAGATCGTTTAAACAGTTTTCTGAGGAGGTTAAAGGGAAATCAAAGTCTTCTCCGGAGGTTCCGTCATCAGACCAATGGAGAAACTTCACGTGTTTTGCTTGAATGATTCCGCCATTTGAAGTAAGAATCCTGTAGGATAAAATTTTGGGGTTGTATCCTATTAACTTTCCTTCACTCCCTTTTGGTCCAAATTTATCTCCTTTCTGTCGGTGCATGTTGAGAAGGATGACGGGATTGTTTATTGGGCGAATGTAATTTGAAGGAAGTTTTGAGCCATGCACGAGTTCCCAGGGTGATTTTTCTTCCTTATCCCGAGGAATTTGATTAAGTGAGAGGCCGGATGATTTTAATATTTCAGGCCAGTATCGCTTCGTAATCTTTGAAGAGGCAACGCAAGCTCTGACTGCTTCACACATCGTCCGATTGGCCCTCTCAGCCCTACCATTGTGTTCAGGATGGTAAGGTTCTGAGACTAAGGTCTGGATTCGGTTCAGTTGAAAGAAACTTGCTAACCTGTTATTAATAAACTCTCCGCCTCCATCTGAGCAAACCGTAGACGGAAAATAACCAAGACGCTTGTTTTCAGTTTCAAGCAGGGAGATGAGAATCTTGGCGGTTTGATCTTTATTTACTAGAGGAATACCACTCAAGTAGCCGGAGAAGTTGTCTACGATTGACAAGATAAGATTATGTTTTTGATTTGATTTGGGAGTGATCGGTCCTATTAGATCTAAGTTAATCCTCTCAAACACCTTCTTTGCTTTGGTTGAGATACCAGAAAAGGATTGTTTAGTGATTTTACTTGTCAAGCAGTTCTTGCACTCGAAATTGTTGACTTCGTAACTTGATGTGTTCTTGATAAAAGGTTTGAATCGCTGGATCAATGCGTGTCCATAAGACTCGTGGATCTCTTTTAGTGACAAGAACACAACAGTATCTATATCTTTGGACTTGTTAGTTAAAGGATTCGCTCCTATCTGATCTGGATCAGAAACCGTGAATAAATTTGAGACTACCAATCCATGAAAGATAGTTTGATTTCCTTTGACTACTCGAAAGGATTTTCCTCTTGAAACAAGATCACACCCGGAAGATTGAAGGCATCCAGCGCTAATGAGGTTAATAACGATGTCGGAAACAAAGAAGCAATCTTTCAAAGTGACTACTCTTTTCCCCCATCTAAGCTGTACGTTCCCTTTGCCTTTGATTTGAAGAGAAGTGTCTGCCTTTCCAGTTTTTATGAGTTGATCGTTAAATTTCGAGATTGATTGGAAAAATTTCTTATCATTAAAAATATGAGCTGAGGCTCCACTGTCGAGAATAATTTGGTTATTGGATACCCCGTGTTCTACCCATAAAGTTAGTAGAGAGTGAAAAAGGCGCAACTGCTTCTGATTTCAATTTTCATTTTTATTTGGATTGGCTATCTCTCCACCATTCCGGAGCTGTTTCGGGACGCAAATGCTAGCATTCACTAGCTTGATGGTTTTGATCCTGTTTGGAATTGTGTAATCCCTCCGTGCAGCGATTACTTCTATTCTGTTTTTGTTTTGATTTTGATTTTGTTGTAATTAGAGCAGTTTCGCCAGTTGTTGTCGAAGCTTCTTTGTTTTGTGCTTTTGTTTCATTCTTCAGCTGAGTTGGATGATTGAAGACATATTCCGCATTCAATTCTTTGTCGGTATGCATTATTTGCCGGCAAAAGTCACTCAATGACTGAGGAAATTTTAATAGGATTAATTAAGCTACTATATTGGGAGGTAAGAGAATTCCTATATCAATCATTTTCTTTATGGCTACCTGGATGTCAGTGATAAATTATTCTATCCCATCCTCCTTGAATGGAACATAGAGAAAGTCGTAGAAGATTCTCGCCCTATTTGCAGCTTGTGACGACGCGAATCTTTCTTTGATTGATTTCCAGAGTTGTTTAGCGGAGTTTCGATTTTCCGCGGTAATGATATTCTTGTGAGTAATTGAGTCTTGTCTAGAAATAATCAATAGCTTTATCTCAACGTTATCACTGTGTAGGAGTTCACATGTTCCTTCTTCCAAATTTTTCAAGACTCCTCTGAGTTCAAGTAACGCATCCATTTTATCTCGCCATATTGAATAGTTATCTTTGGTGAGTTTCAGTATTGTCTCTAGAGCGTTTTTCAACATTGCTTGCCAAAAACCGTCGTTGGCATTGACATTGATTGTGTTTGCGTCAGCCATTGTCGTTTTTATCCTTAGCTAGTCCCCTCCACCGGTTAGTGTCAAGTTGGCGGAGTATTCGGCTTTTAAACGTAATAGATTTCAGGTTTTTGAAAAAGAGTTTAATCACTAAAAAAGACCAGCATCTAAAGAAAGATTTCAACAACATATTTTTAAAGAAAATTGAGTGATAAAAAAAAATAACCAACAAGTTGTTTTAAGATATTTTTATGACCATTAATTGAGAGACAAGATATATATTTTTAATAACTATTCTGGCTGAGGACTGTTTGAGTAAAAATATTAGTGAATAGATTCTTTTAGATTGAAAGTAAACTTTCTAATTCTCACCAAGGAACGGAAGATTGAGTTTGAAATTAATGAAATGAAAGATTGAAAAGATTGATTTGATCTGGTTTGGGTGAGTTGAAGTTTTAGGTTGAATTAAGTTGAGTGGAGTTGAGTTGAGTTGGTTTGATTTGAGTTTGATTTGAGTGTGAAGAATAAGAATGAGATAAATGAGATTTTTGATAATAATAAAAAAATAAAATAATAAAAAAAAATTAAAAGAAAAAGGAAAATTGGGTTGAGTGATTTTTCCTTGTGACATTGAGGTGACATTTAATTAAACTTGAATTGAATTAATTTGAGGTATAAAACTCTGAATTCTAGCACTATATAAGTAATAATCAATCAGTCAATATCAAATCTGCACCAACTATGATTCTTAGTGAAAATGAGGAAAAGAATTAAGACCCATGCTATTATTCCTGTGCCTTAGGATTTTTGGATTCTGTAATAGAGGATTCTTGTGTGGAGTTTCTGGTAGATTCAGGTTCTATGGTTAATGTCATTTCTCAAACTTCAGCTGAAGATCTAGGATTACAAATGGTGGAAGTTAGAATTCAGACGACAGGAGTAGGAGGAGAAAGGTGTGATATAGTTGGAGTAGTAGAAAAATGTTCATCAATGATTGGGAAGTTCAGTGGAAGAGCTCACCTTTTTGTTTCACCAAGAGTCAAGCAAAGTATTTTAGGAAGGCCTTTTCTGTTTGATTACAACTGTTCATTAGCCTATCATAAAGAAGGAGAAAGACTCTCATTTGAAGCTGAAGCAGGAAGAGTTTTTATGGTTTGGCAGTAGTATGCTAGACTAAAACCAATGAGACACAAATAAAGAAAAATTGAAAAAGGTAAATAAGATGAAAATATATGCTTAAAAAACCAAAAAAATACCAACTGGTGGTTGTTTTGGAGTGATGGGTGGATCTTAGTGACACTTTCAAAGGTTTTACCATCTTCTCCTCGAATTGGCTTGCCAATCTAATACAGGAATAAACACAGTCACATGGCAATGATAGGAGAAAACATTCAAAACACTCACCTTATGAGAAAACACGCCGACTTTGGGATTCTCAGCAATCTGCTTTTGGAGGTCTGACTTGGCCAACGGATCTTGCTTCTTGCATTCTGGCCAGGGGTGTTGGTGAATTCCACAATGGCGGAGTAATCCCCATCCGCTATCCTGGTGGACATCAATGTGCAGAGCGGTTCCTTTGCAAGGCTGGTAGATCACTTTTCCAGTGCACTTGCCAGCAAACCCTTTGCAATGTAAGTTTCTGCGTGGGAAGAAACTTCATTCAACAGGTAAACATAAAAATTTTAATAAAAAAAAAACCCACTTCTTCTCGGATAGCTTTTGAATGCCATCAATAGCTGTGGGTGGGGCACCTGCCCAGTTACATTGCAGATTATTGCAATGTAGGACTCCAAGGCAGTGGAAGCGGGGGACCTTCCACTTGTCATTTCCTTGTAAATTCACTGTGTTCCTCTTGCTTGAAGATGTGGTACCAAAATTAACAATCTTGTTGCCTGGCTTCCGTAAGAAGGTGGTCTGCCCGTTGGGGAAGATGGGGTATCCCTGGCGATCTAGCTGGCATCCATGATCAATATACATTTCATGGTTTTTGCTCATGTCGGGTATGAACCACTCTTTTCCATATTGTTCTTTCTTATCCTCGGTGTTGGTTTCTTGTTGTGGATTTTTGAATGAGCTGGGAGGGGCTGATATCTTGGGTAAAGATTCTTTTTCCGAATCAGATTCACTGCTGGTGTAGCTGAACTCATCCGTTGGGATAGCCATGGGGAGGGAGATGTAGGAGATGATGGCTGAAGGAAAGAAGGAGGAGGGAAGTGGGGTGTGGACAGAGGAAAGGGATGACAAGAGTTGTAAAATTATACTTGGTACCTCAACTCATGTATTTTTGTGATGCATGTGTCACATGACATAATGCATTGTGATCATGATTGTCTGAATATTGACAGTTGGTGGGTCTTGTGATAATTATTACAATACATGCATACAGGCATTGTAATAGATGTGATGTAAATTTATCACATGTATTGTGAGAGATCAATTTTACAACACATATTCTGCAGAACATATGTTTACAACACATTTTTCCGGGTGATGTACTGTAAAATTATACCTTGCAATACATCAAATGCACTTTTACAACACATGTGATTTACAAGACATGGGTCTTGCAAAATATGTATTGTAAAATTCACCCGCCCCATAAATAAATAAATATAAAATAAAAATAAAAAATAAAAATAATAAATATAAAATGTTAAAAGGATTCTAAATTATTCATCAGTCTTTCTTCTTTTTTTCAAAATTTAAAACTAGCTCTCAGTCTAATAGAATAAATAAATAAATAAATAAAAAGAAACAAAATCAAATAATTTGAGTAAATATGAATTTTTAGAATTAATCAAATGAATGAAGGGTATTTTTGAGATGGAAAATTAAGAATTTAAATCAAATTTTAGACTGAAGCTTGAGTATAATGAAGAAATAATTTAATTAATAAATTAAAATTAATCAATCACTATAAATTAGGGGACTTAAAGGCATCAAGAAATACTTGTATAAAGATCCCAAGATGGGGGTATCAAATCATTTCAGTCTTTCAAGTCACCTCAAAAATAAAATAAATATAAATATAAATGAAATTAAATAAAGAAAATTCAAAAGTCAAGCCCTGGCACAGAGTCAGAGGGTAGTGTTTATTAAAGAAAGATTTTTTATTAACTAGGGAACCTGGAGGTGCAAGCACCACTATCCCATTGTCTATTTTCCTTCCATAGTGTTTCCACCTCATCCATCTAGAGTGAGGTCTTTCCCCAGAGTAGAGTGAGGCCTATCCTCAGACCTATGTCACAGGTCAAAGATATCAGCACTAACCAACTGGTTGGTTCTTTCAGAGTTTTATTGTGCTAAATCTTGTTTCAAGATCATAACTAGGGAACCTGGCGGTGCAAGCACCGCCATCCCATTGGCTATTTTCCTTCCATAGTGTTTCCACCTCATCCATCTAGAGTGAGGTCTTTCCCCAGAGTAGAGTGAGGCCTATCCTCAGACCTATGTCACAGGTCAAAGATATCAGCACTAACCAACTGGTTGGTTCTTTCAGAGTTTTATTGTGCTAAATCTTGTTTCAAGATCATCACCATATGAGCCTGTGGAAAGCCTCTCTTCTGGAATGTGATTGTGTAGAGATACCCCATGAATTTTCCAAGTATCTCTTTTTTGTAAAAAATTGCAATCAGTTCATTAAGTTTTAATGCAAAAACCCTGGTTACCAAGTCAGGCCAATGATGAGATGACTCTCTTGGCTTGAGTTCTGCCAATAAACCTTGCCATTGGGGATTTTATGACATGGAAATGAATAAAGAGGGTTCCCCTTGAAATGAGACAATTGCCATAGGGTCTTGATAAACTTGAATCATTGCTTCAGGTGATCCACTGAATCTCAATGGCAAGATTACCAATTTCCATTAATGGTGTATTATTCCACAACAATCCTATCACACCAGAGTAGATATCTGACTAAATTTGTTTCAGGTTTATCTTGATCAAATTTATCCTCTTGTGCTTGACACAAACATGCAGATCCACTAATACACATAAATTCTTTTTTCTTAAGACTGAGTAGAAACAGAACCCATGTGATCTGCAAGTTCATCACTAAACCTACTGAAGGGTGGGGGGGTGGTTTAATAAAATGTAAAAGGTGATGTATTTGCAAAGATGGGTTGTGAGAAGAGACAGAGGACAGTAGGAATAGGAAGATAACATCTTCTGCTCCTGATTAGGGTTTTATCCCTTGAGTATTCTGACTCCAAAAGTGTGGGCCTTTGTCCTGGGATGATGTGTATTGCTACAAATCTTTCTGATAAAAATGCGGCCATATAGACTCTTAGGTCTATACACTGTGTCCATAAATCTTTCCCTAGACTTATATGGTGGCCTCACAGTTGCTTGAAAACCAGCAATCCAATACCATCTTCACTAAATGTTCCAGCACAAATTCAGCAACATAAACCTATTTAGTTTGAGGGTAACAGTGCCTAGGCCACCGCAAGAGTTCCTTCTCCAAGATTTCCTTTGTTTGGGAAACAACAGCACCAGTGGTTTGAAGTTTTTTACCACCAACCAAAATCTGTGAGTTCAGCACTAAACCTAAAACTCAGGATTCGGGAGCCTGAGGCATAAGCTGAACCCAACACTCCCAAAAACTGTGCTGTTATAATCCCCCGCATTCCTTGGGCACTGTTGTCTCATATTGATTAGTTTTTGAATTCCTCCTACTGAATGACTCCATTAACCAAATTGATCATGTCAATCTGATAAAATCAACATTATTATTTAGTTTTCATTGTGGCTAAAAGCATTTGAGTAGAAGTGTTTTCTCTTAAAAAAAAACTACATTGCTGTGTGTTCATTCTGAACCAGTTCTAGAGAGCAGGACAGAATTTTTTTTTTCTTAACATTCTCCTTTCTACTTGTCTTGTTCTCATTGACTATATTGTTCAGGTTCCTTTCATGTGTTAAATCATGACTTGAACTCTTGCTATTGATAAATATCATAATCATTAATATAAAATTTGAGAAAATTTTCTTGTCCGGTTGTTGATATATCAGTTATGGTGAAAATTCTCTGCATTGTGCCTTTGAAACAGCAACACTTATTCTGGATTGTGAATTCATGACAATGACCAGGGTGGGATCTTCTTGGCAACATAGTCCCGTGAGTTGGCTTGTAATAACTTGGAAACTTAAGGATGTATTTCAGTCAGAAAAATAAAAATAACAAGAATGAAAAATAAGAAAGAAGATTAAAAGCACTACCTTAAGGACAGAATCTAGTATAAATAAGATAGACTGAAGTTTTTAGACTGAAAATATTTTAAGACTGAAATAAAAACTAAGAAATAAAATTTAATCTTGATGAGTTGTTTTGATGTGAATTTTAATAAAGAAAAATATAAAAAATAAAATACCAATGGTTAAGATTATTTTGATCCAATGTATGGACTGGTGCTAGCTTTTGCTTTGATTCTGATTAAGACTGAAAAATAAAATGAAAAATAAAAAATAAAAATAAAAAATAAAAAATAAAATTGAAAAATGTTTTCTTTTAGTTATTTGATGATTCTGTTGAATTGTTGAGAAAAATAAAATACCAGTGTCTTGAATCCAGAACTCTTTCACTCTTTTCTTCTTGATTTTGATCTTGTTGTTTTTTAAGAAGATGAGAAACAATAAAATGAAAAAAAAAATTTAAGTATAATTAAGCCTGAATTTTCAAAGTTAGACCCCCTGGCAGATATTAGTCTTGAATGTTGACAGCTTGTAGGCAGATATAGGATGATTTGTTGGACACAAATTCCATCCATGAACAGGAACTGATGAGTCCTATGTGCTATAATACCACCCATTTCCACTTTTGTGGAAATTCTCTTCAGTTGATTTATGCTTTACCTCTGGATGAAGCTAATGATGCATAAGTGGTTTCTCCAGGATTGTAGGCAGATATAGGATGATTTGTTGGACACAAATTCCATCCATGAACAGGAACTGATGATTCCTATGTGCTATAATACCACCCATTTCCAATTTTGTGGAAATTCTATTCAGTTGATTTATGCTTTACCTCTGGATGAAGCTAATGATGCTTAAGTGGTGTCTCCAGGCTATTCTATGAATCAACTCTCTCTTGGCAAACTTTGAGAAATCTAGGTGGTTTTTAGTAGTTGCCATTTGAAAATGGGGAGATTTAAGATGGTGCTATAAACAAAGTTGATTATCAAGTAAGTTAATTTTAATTCAAAGTTGTGGTAATTATTGACATTTTTATTTACAGTAATTCTCAGTGGATTTAACTTAATTTGTTAATTTTTTGATTTCATTACAATTTTATCCATTTGATTGGTTATTATTTTACTCTTGTTTTTATTTTCTTTTTTATATCATTCATTATCTTGATCTCTTGATCTTTGGTTTCTCTCTTAACCTCTTGAATATCTTTAATTTTATTTATTTATTTTTTATTTTTTTTCCTTATCCTGTTTAGAGATAGGGTTTCTCCAAGTATTTCACCCCAAGTATAATTCATTTCCAAATCACCATCTTCCAAGAAGACGCTTGAATCTGTGCTCATTTGAGGTTGAGATTCTAGAATAATTAGAAAAATAAATCCTCTTAGAAATTAGTCATCATAATCGCTATAGATTGAACCGTAGGTGATGGTAGACGTACATCAATATGAAAATTAATTTACTTGTGATGATTTTACATCCTTTCCATCACAAATGATGATTCCTTACTGGTTACCATCATAGATTCTACCTATCATTTAAAATAAATCACAGGTGATTGGGTTTTGTAATCCTCTTCAAAAAGACTTGACTTACCTTGTAGAGTTTTCTAATGTGTAGTAGAAATTTTTGTAGTTTTATAAAGGAGGACTGATACTGGTCCCATCCCGAGCACAGGAAAACTATCATAAAAAGAACATATTCAAAGTTCTGGCCATGAAGCAGACAAATGGCCGCCATAAAGCTTACAAATCTCTGTGATCTACAAGGTAGATTTATCTTCTAAATCATTTCCTGCCCTTCACAAACATTCCAATTCCTTCGGCTTATTTGATTCTGAGATTATGGAAACATCATCTTAGATATAATCAACCTTATACTTGCTTAGATAGAATCATGATTGATGGTTTTGCAAAACATTAGAAAGAAAAGTAGTGCAAATCGACTGAGTTTTAATTTTGATTATATTTTATAATTTGATAATCTTTAATTTATTTTATGAGTTTTAAGTAGTTTTTGTTTGTAGAATTCATTGGTTATAATTGATTACAGATTGAGATCCAATTGGTTAAGTTGCGCAAGTTGTAACCCTGGATAGAATGAAATTTAGTCATTGGTTTTAATTAGGGGAGCGCTAAATCCACGGTAGTCTATCGTGTACGATATCGGGGCCCCCCAAATTGTCGTATGCGACATCGGGGACCCCCTGCTTTCTTATCGTATACAACATCTTAGAGTGTTGTATATGATAAGATGGGGGGTCCCCAATGTTGTATACAATATTTTGGGGGGCCCCAATATCGTATACAACATCGGCGCGGAAAAACCCCCGTATACAACACTTTTCAGCCGAGAAGTGTTGTATACGGGGATTCCTGCCCAAAAAAAAAATAAAAATATCAAAAAAAAAATAAAAAAATGAAAAAATGAAAAAGGAAAAAAAGGAAAAAAGAAAAGAGAAAAAGGGGATGAAAAAGAAAAAGAGAATGAAAAAGACCAAGAAAGAAAAAAAGAAAGAACAAGAAAGAAAAAAGAGAAAAAAGAAAGAACAATAAACAAAAAAGAAAAAAGAAAAAAGAAAAAAGAAAAAAGAAAAAAGAAAAGAAAAAAGAAAAGAAAAAAGAAAAGAAAAAAGAAAAAAGAAAAGGAAAAAAAAAAGAAAAAAGAAAAGAAAAGAAAAAACAAAAAAGAAAAACGAAAAGAAAAAAGAAAAGAAAAGAAAAGAAAAAACAAAAAAGAAAAGAAAAAAGAAAC
>KN361071.1:4547-24663 GCA_000785685.1 Uromyces viciae-fabae | reverse complement strand
AAAAAAAAAAAAAAAAAAAAAAAAAAAAAGAAATTGGAATTGGAATTGGAATTCAAATTTGAAAAAGTATCTCATAAGTTAAAAACCTAATTCAGATAAGTTATATTACTTTAATTGGTCAGGACTCTGGGTCTTCTATCTAAATAAAATATGTAGTAAAATTGATCAAAAAAATATATATATATATGTATTTTATATATTTAAACTTGAGTGAATTCATAATACAACCAAAAAAATAAATATAAATAAATAAATTTGCAAAAAAATGAAAACAAAAAAAAGAGGATTATTGAAATTAATACTTTTTTATTTATTTATTTATCTTTTTAAAAAAAAAAAAAAAAAAAAAAAAAAAAAAAAAATCAATGTTTTTATTCTGAAGAGAAGATTTTTTATTTATTTCACATTTCCAACAAAAACAAAAAAAAAAGGGAAAAAAAAATGATTTTTTTTTTAAGAAATTAATTGAAATTCCCAAGTTCTAGGACAAGAAGGTTTAGAATCTTTATTATTATTATTATTATTTAAATTTTTAAATCCATTAGTTTGTCTATGTTGATAAAAAAAATTATAATCAGAAGATGAACTTAAATTATTATTATTAATATCATTAATTATATCTTCATTATCATTTATATCTTCATTATCATTTATATCTTCATTATCATTTATATCTTCATTATCATTTATATCTTCATTATCATTTATATCTTCATTATCATTTATATCTTCATTATCATTTATATCTTCATTATCATTTATATCTTCATTATCATTTATATCTTCATTATCATTTATATCTTCATTATCATTTATATCTTCATTATCATTTATATCTTCATTATCGTTAACATTATCATCATTTAAATTATTATTTTGATTATTTTGATTTTGATTTCGATTTTGATTTTTTTGATTAAATTGAGATAAAAATTGATCAAAATCAAAAGATCTAATAATTTTAAAATTAGGTTGATCATCTCCTTTAATTTTTAAATTAGGATGAAAAGGATAAAGTAAACTATGAGCTAAAACTTTACCATTTTTCGCTAAATTACTATCATCCATATAAATAAATTTTAAGTCAAAAAAAAAACCAAAAAAAAAAGTTATATAAATTTTAAATTATTTTTTTTTTTTTTCAATATTAATTTCAAAGTTTTTTTTTTTTTTTTTTTTTTTTTTTAATATTAAGTTATTTTGTTAAAAAAAGAAAAAAGAAAAACTTACGGTACATCCCATAATGAATAAGGTAAACCGGTACCAGTTGTAATTAAAACAGAACCAGGTTTTTGATTTTTTTCATTTACTTGATTATAATTTCTTGCATTAAATTTAATTTTTGTACTGTTTATTTCTTCATTTTCATCAACATCTTCATCATCATCATCTTCATAAACTGAATTATCCGAATCGATTCGAAATGATGGTTTTTCAATTGAATGATTAAATTTTTTAATTATATTAAATTCAGATTTTTCATCGTTAATTAAATTATTGTTATTATTTTGATTATTATTTGGATTAAATAAAAAATATTTAACTTGATTTAAAAATCTAAGAATTAAAATTTGATTTAATTTAATATTTCTATTTTGATTTGATTCATGTCCACCAACATGTGGAAAATTAAATATAATTTTATTAAAACTATTAAATTCATTATTTTTATTTTTAATTTTTTTAAATCTTTTATCTTCATTTAATTTACATGCATCTAAATTAAATAAAATTTTAACTTTATTTTTTTTTAAAAAAATTAAATTTTTAAAAGATTCTGGATATTTTTTTAAAACTATTTCTTTTGTATCTATTGTTGTTGCTGTTATTAATTCTCCTGCATGTAAATGATGAATAATTAATGTAACGGTAAATGAAAAATTTCCTAATAATTTAAAAGTTAAAAAAAAAATCGTTATTTCTTTTTTCTTTTGAATTTTAAATGGAATTTAATTTTTAATTTTAATTTTTTGACTTACCTTCTCCTACTAGTAAAACTTTATCACCTGGATCAACAAAAGAAATGAATTGTTTTTTTTTTTGTTTTTTATTATTTTTATTATTAATTTTTTCTTCTTTTAATTTTCTTTTTTTCAAGACTTGTTTATTTTTTTCTTGTTGTTGTTGTTGTTGTACAACATTTTTTAATGCTTTAGCAAGATTTGATTTTTTCTTTGTCATTTTATTTTTTTATTTTTTTATTTAATTTTAATGTGGTTGTTTCATTTCCTAAGAAAAAAAACATTTGTCATTTTATTTTTTTATTTTTTTATTTAATTTTAATGTGGTTGTTTCATTTCCTAAGAAAAAAAACAAAAAATTAAAAAATTAAATTTGAAATGAATAAAATCCAATCGTTTCAGTTTTTCGTCTGAATTTTAAATATCAATATCAACTTTTTTTTTTTTAATCAAGTATTAACCAAAATACATAGATCTCACTTAAGTCATCTTTTTTTAATACAACAGTTGATGTATTCGTTCTCTTTTTGTGATTACATGTCGCGTTTTTTTCTTTTTCGTTCGTTCTTTCTTTTGTTTTCTTGGACGAAATGTACGTTGTGTATAAATAAATATAATTTAACATCAAAAATAAAAATAAAACAAATGAATGAATAAAATGATAAATAAAACACAATACTAAAAAAAAAATACAAAAAAAAAGAACAAAATCACAAACAATTTAATTAATTTATTAATTAATTGATAAAGAAATATTAGTGTTTTTCATCTTATTTTTTTATTTTTTATTTTTGATAAAAAAAGGGCTAAAAATAATTAACCATATCGCTATAGAGAAATGAATAATAAGGTTAAATGATGATAATGCGAAGAGATGGATAAATTCCAAAAAAAAAAAATCAAAAATTAAAAATTAAAAAAAAAAAATGAAAACCAAGTGAATGAAATATAAAAGGCAAATACAATAAAAATAAAAATATGAACAATTTAAAACAAAAAAAAAAAAGCTCGTGAATAACTATGAAAATTATGTATGTAAAAGACACTTTAAAACATGTTGGCATATATATATATCTTGAAAAGAAGAAAAAAAAAAAAGTAGAGAACCCAAATCTTTGTATAGGCAGGTAAAAAAAAAATATTTGAAAAAGTGTCAATCGGAATCATGCTAAGAGCGAGGAAAAAACATTGACACATGATGATGCAGGCATGAAGATGAGATAAAAATGCAAAGCAATATAAATGTATTCACGGGAAGAGTAAATTCCACTTGAAGGAAAGTAAAGTGAAAAAAAAAAAAAGGAAAAAAAGTCCATTGACTGTACCCACAAATGTCAGGTAAAATAATTATACTACTTCCAATCGATGAAGTTTTTATTTATCCTATACGGAAAGGATATTATCCCTGTAGCTCAGCATTGATGTGATCATATGAGCTATTAGATTGACGCTAAGTTCTACTTTGCATGTACGCTTCCTGTAGAATTTTTTTTTCAAAAAAAATAAACCAGGCGGTAGCATTGCATCAGGGAAAGCTCCCAAGTCTGCAACAAGAGAGGAAAAAAAGGTATATAAAAAAATGCCCACCTGTTCTTCTGCTAGCATATCGGCCATCCTGTCACCAGCGTCTTCACTCCATCCAAAGTCTCGTCGACGATTATTGCGTGTTGCCTCAGCCTCGGCAACCATGTCCTCAACAACAGCAGCACCAATTTCACGACGTGTAGCTCCGTCCAATCGGTTTGAATCAGTTTGAGTCGCTTGTACACGGCGTCTTCTCCGTCTTCGAGGCAGAGTGATAAACTTGGGTAAAGGTCTAACATCCAAATCAAGACTAACATTGGTAGCTGCTTGTAACGCTTCGATTAGGTCTATCACTCCTCGCTTCTGCTAGCATATCGGCCATCCTGTCACCAGCGTCTTCACTCCATCCAAAGTCTCGTCGACGATTATTGCGTGTTGCCTCAGCCTCGGCAACCATGTCCTCAACAACAGCAGCACCAATTTCACGACGTGTAGCTCCGTCCAATCGGTTTGAATCAGTTTGAGTCGCTTGTACACGGCGTCTTCTCCGTCTTCGAGGCAGAGTGATAAACTTGGGTAAAGGTCTAACATCCAAATCAAGACTAACATTGGTAGCTGCTTGTAACGCTTCGATTAGGTCTATCACTCCTCGATCATTTTTGGCCTGCAATAGAAATTGCTCGCCCTCAGCTCTCACTCGGACAATGTACTTCCTCTTGAGATAGTCGGCAGCGAGTCCAGATTCAGCATTTTGAAGTGTGTATACTCGTTGAAGACTGTTGTGATGTACTGCTTTCACAATTGCTGTTTCCTTCAGAGAATTTACCGGCACTGAATCATACTTACCATGATGGAAGTGGAGTGGTGGTGCCTCGGAGGTACGCTTGATATCTATTCCACAAGTTGAAGCCAGCCGATTAGACATGCGAGAATGAATGAAATTAGAGCTATAAGAATCATAGGATCCAGCTAGAGGATGTGAATGAGGATCTGAGCGGTAAATTCGAATCATTGTACCATGCAAAACGACATATTGCCGTTTCCAAGACCGGTCCTTAGCTTGAACACCTGGAGATTTAAATTCCATTTTGCGCGGCATCCATCCCTCGAAATGAATGGCGCAACTATACGGCGGAAGTTTTTCACGACCTTCTTCTTCACGAGGAGTGATGATAGGTGTATTTGAGGATCCATGAGGGTCATACGAGGGGGGATTTATCGAGGGTCTGAACTCATACATGGACTGATGTCGCTGAGAGATAGTGCTATGATCAGCTGAGTTCGTATTGCGCGCCCCTAGGGAGTCAACAGCCAATGATTTAGACACGAGGCTGCTCGAATCAATATTGACCGTGGGCTTGACAACTAAATTCCGATCACGAGCGGGCAGAGGACTAAAAGAATTGGGTTGATTAATACTTTCAGGCTTGTGGACCCCTTTTGAACTGCCTGCGGATGGGGTATTAGGTGCAGTTAGAGAAAGAGTGACAGCAGATTGACTACGACGAGAATCAGTTGAGGGTCGGGGATGGAGAGAGGATTTGATTGGTGGTGGCGAAGAGGGGGAAAGAAGTAAGAGCCTAGCACGATCACCCGGGGATGAAACGGTTGAAAGAGCATAATTTTGATCCACAGGGTCGGTTGGTAAGTTGCTTGGGGAGAGCTGAGCCGCTACGTTGAATGAAGTAGCAATGCCACCAGAAACCCGATGGTCCGGGAAAAATTGAGTTTGGGACAAAAAGCTGGGCACTACAACAGGCGTAGGCACCACAGTCAGATCTCCAGGCCGGTGGGAAGGTTCGATATCTTCATCGTCAGATGAACTATCTGATTGATCCGATGCCGATTGAGCATCATCTACAACTTCATCTTCAACCAAATCCAGGTGTTCATCACTTGACAAAGATTCGGAAGAGTTTCGATTATGACTAGAGGGTAACGTATATGAGTGAAGCCGCGGCAAATGAGATAGACGGGGAGGCACGCCAGAAGGACGAGTGGCCGCAGGGATTGAAGGGGCGGGGGGCACAGCAGGATCAACATTCGTACTCGGGTGCGGCCTGGGAGAGGGAGTTGGTCGCACGCGAGATGTGAGGCTTGGGATGCAGTTATCGCAATGATTGATTGTGGAGGAAGCGTCATTCACTTCCTTTGAGCGACTGGTTGCAGTTTGCTGTGATGGAGGAGGCAAAGTGTGCATTCTGCCGACATGAGATTGTTCTAGATGATCAAATGTGAGATAAGCAGGCAGTCTCATTGAGCGATAAGCGAAAACAAAAACAATCAGAAAGCTTACCATTGGGTGAAAGTATTGTTTTCGATGGACGAGGACTCTCGCTCAGCACAGAACGGGTAAGCTGAGATGATGGGGTAATGTCACGTAGAACTGCCGAAGGTGGTTTAGGTGAAGCGGGGGTTTGAGAATGAGGGATACCAGTTATGAAATTTGGAGAATGAAACGACAGGGAGAGTTCAATTTGAGGAGGCATGCTCGAGACGCATGGACTGGATTTGGAGAGCTGGTTAGAACTGAGGTCACTGTTCACGGTTAGATGTGATGAATCCGAATTGTGGTCAATCGAAACAAAAGAAGGCGATGTCAGAGGCTGATTGTGCAAGTTTGATGAATGACATCGTGAATGAGCGGGAGGTGTGTCCGATAAGTGTTCCGCTTGAGCGAGCTCCCATGGCAATCCAACGTCAATGGGGCTGGGTAACCCGCTTGAGGGATTTGGAGTTGGATGGTGCGCAACATTTGAGGATGGAGAAAAGCTAGCAAAGGCGGACGAGAATGTCCGGGAGCTAGTTGGGTTGAGTGTGGATGATCTCAGTTTAACGGTGGCCATCTTAGCTTGAAATCTTTCGAAGTGAGTGCTGCGATGGCGTTGAGGACGACGGATGGGTGAGGATGACTGATCAGAGTTAAATTGATCAGAGGATGAAGCTAGATTTGAACTTGAGGAGTTGCAAGATTTGGATTCAAAAGGGCGAAACGAATTGGAGACGCCAAGTGTTGTTGGAGTGGCGGTAGCGGAAGAAGATGGCATATCAAGAGAATGGGTGGAGGCGTGATGAGCAGGAGGGGATGAAGCGCGCCGACGACGGAATGGGAAGTTGGAAGTACGCGGATGAGACAAGATCGGCATGAGGCGATATTGTGAATGGAGATCCTCGGAGTGGTTGGTTCTATGATGAGGACCAGTACTACTCAAGAATAGTAAGGGTTGATCAAAAGTTGGATTACTAGTGGTACCAGACGGATGGTAAGGCCAAAGTCTGTTTGGGTAAATCTAAATGTGAAGAAACCAACAAGGATTAAGCAAAGATGAAAGACGAATTGAAGTGGAAAGTTAAGGAGAAATTAAACCAGAGCAGGGAAGAGGGAAAGATAAACCAGAGAAGACAGTTTCCAGTAATTCAAAAGGATCAGCATTAAAGAAAAAAAGAGTAAGATAGATTAAAAGATGAATGAATGGATTCAAGAAACAAAGTTAGACTGAAAGGCATGAAGAAACTGTAAGATGATTAATAAAGTCAGGAACAAAGTTGAACGAATCGATCTCAGTTGAACAAAGACATGTGGGATCTGACTGGAAATGGATATATTTGAATATTTTAACGTTTTGAAAGATCAAAAAACGGAAATATCATTTTAGATCAATAGACGAGCTAATGGATATACAATTCAGAAGAATGGGAGACCATTCAATCAGCTTAAATCAGAAGCACGTTGTCATCCAGTGAACTCCATAAGACGCGGTTAGTGCATGAGCTCAGCAGTCAGAGACCATTGTTTAAAAACCCTTGATGGGCAAGGCGTCGCATCAACGACGATGGATCAATGGGGTTGCGCGTTGGTTGGTTGACTGGTTAAACATGATACATACTGGGAAAGAGTGAAATAAAGGGCGAGGATGAGCCTGACAATGTAGCCAAAAATCACCGATAGAATCAAGTTCTAATCTGGAATTCCATTCAACGCTTTGCTTCCTTGATTATGGGTAATGTCTTGGTAGTGTACGAAGACGAGCTTCTCTGGCCGAGGCGAAAAGGATGACTCAATTCAACCTGAAGGGAATATTGAATTCTTCTTACCCCTGACTCTCCGGGCCTAATTATGTGTGTGGTGTTCATGTATATTGGGGTTAAATCATCTGAGTCAGATTGATGATTCAGGATACATGAGCGTTAAAAAGTTCGGATAGAATTTGGGAGAGGAGACGAGATGAAGATTAATAAGATCGGGTACGTAGCGATATTAACGATGGAAATTGTTCTAACGCCTCTCAAATGTGTGCATTAAGATTGTTGGTCATCCATGGAAGGAAGAGACAGATGCAGCGAATCGAGCAAAATATAGTCGACAGCCGCAGATCTTCCCTCAACCCAATCTCTTGAATTTTGATAAAAGATCTGAGCTTGGCATGGGATGGTGAATTCCAATCAAGTAAATATTAACAGAAAAAAATGCTAAATTAAAAAGATTAAGAAGGAACTTGAGTAAAGGTTATTGGGTTTCGTAATACCGATGGTTTTATGGTATTCTTTTGACTACCCATGAGATAATTCAAGTGCTTGATTAGCAATTCCTCACTCAACCTGGTACTCGAATAAAGTGTAAGGTCAAGTGAACTCTAATAATATGAGTCCAGTTAAAAGTTCATTATAAAAATTGAGAGCGGCTGGGAAGCGTCAAGGAAATATACACCGCCTTAATTAAATCTTCCGCGCGTATCATAACTGAGAGAAAGTTTTGCTATTTAAAAAATTGCAGCATACTGAAAATCCTACCAAAAAGTCTTCCTTCGTCCTTACTCTGCAAGAAGATGAGAGATCAAGAATGTTGGTTCTAATTTTTTTTTTTTTGAGTGAAATGAGCTATTGATTTGATGAAGTTCAACTGAAAGTTTTTTTATCTTGATTTTAATGGATGGTAGAATGATGACGGGGCGGAATCTCAGATCGGGCGGTCCTAGGACCATCTCTGAAACTGAGTTCATCCGAAAAAAACTAGCGGAGTGGAGGAAGACGGACAGCCGAAGCAGCCGATCACAGCAGTCAGAGGCCGATGGCCACTGATAAGATGGGAACAAAAAAGATAGACAAAAAAAGGACAGCAATATAATTCAAAGCGTTGCTGTCTTATCTGCGAGGCTTGGCAGAGGACGAGGAATAGAAGAAGAGGCTGGGTAGAAGAAGAAAGTAGAATGAAAAGGTGATCATCCGCATTGAGTAGAAGAATAAGAAATTTCCTTTCCAGATATAACTCATCACCGAAGGAAAAGAACACCATGGATGTGATCAAAATAAACAAGAGATGTATAACCAATTCAACACTTACGTCTGGTAAAACTCTTGAATCTGATGCTTCTTCTACTTGTGTTTCCGCAATCGTTACGTTCTCAGAGATATCTGGCAATGCATCTTCGCTGGCTTTCTTCAGTTCGTTTTGGTCTGCTTGTTTAAAAAGAAAGGTGAGTCAGTAAGTCCCGTTCCATTAAAGATACTCTGTCTATCATCACAACCACATCAATTAATCTTCTTTTTCTTTTTCACCAATGTAGAATATAAGTTAAAGAATACAAAAAATTGAAACAAATCCTGCTACTAGTAATTCATTCATCATTTCTACATCACATCGCATACATTGGATTTGATTTTATCATTTTGAATAGCAGATAAAAAAAAATAAAAAAAGAGATTGACAACTACAAACTCGTGATGAAAAAAAAAAAAATATATATATATCTACGCTGACCATGAAAAAAAAAAAAAAATTGCTCAAGGAAAAAAATGATACAAACCTTGGTTTTCAAGTTGATCCGAATGGGAATCCGCCTTTGAATGAACGAGGGAAGAAAGTCCTAAACCAATGGAAGAAACTCTGTTATCAGATTTGGAAGAAACATCAAGGTTTATACTTGGTTCAGAATAAAAACTTGAGGAGCGTTGTTGAAAATTTAATAAAAAAGATTGATCAGGTTTTAAATTTGGTTCAGGTTGCCGTTTTATTTTGGAACTGTTCAACTTCTCTTGAAGCTTCACTGCTTTTTTGGAAGTATATTTTCGATCATTATCAAGTCGAACGTTTTCTAAATTCTCCAATGCTTTTGACCTATTCATCTGACGAACTTGTTCATTATGTTCATCTTCTCCTTCTTCTTCAGATAGATTAGCTGAAACTTGAACACTGGATTGTGGATGATTCCTTTCCAGCCAGAGTTCAGAAAAATAAGGGGAAAGCAACATGAGCTCAATGTAAATGAATGGATAAATGTAACAAAATGTTCGGATTGATCGACCGGGGCTTAGCTTACTCATCAGTTTCGGGATATCGATCTGAATGGACTGAAATTTCATGCGAGTGTCCACTAATAATCATTGAAATGGGTCGGATTGATAACCGTTGGTTATGTGCATGATTGAATTCGGATTGAGTGACCTGAACGCTTTGATGTTTGGGTTGATTCCTTGCACGTTGATCAAGTGTAGCTGGGCGAGTTAGAGGTAAATGCTTGACAGCTTGGCCAGGATGAAAGAGTGATCGAAGACGATTTGAAACTGTTTTGAAAATTTTCTTCTTCTTTGGTGAGGTGGGTTGATAATCAACTTGGGTTGAGTCAAGGATGGTCGAAGTTGGAGGAACAACCATAACGTATGATGAACTTCTGGGTGAGCATGTTGAAAGATCAGAATCAATTAGTGATGAAGGTGAGAATGAGTTCGAGTTGGCAGATGAGGGACCAATGCACAAAGATTGAGGTCGATTCTTAGGCTGGGAGTTTGGACTAGCCCATCCTGTGGAGCTCCTTCTGGGATTTACTGATGACTGTGAATCGTAGGTTGGGTTGAAGGTTGAATTAGGATGAGTTGGAGGTGTTAAGGATGAGTAGTAATCGGGTGGAGCAAGAACCTGCTGAGCTGAACTAAATGGGCAGGTGGGAATGAAGGAGCTCCAACGTCTTTGGCGAGATGGACCAATAGCCTTGCGGGTATACGACCTGGGTATAGAAAGAAAGGTCGAATGAATAGACAAATTCTGTGGAGAGGCAAGCCACTCTTTCGAAACTTGTGGTAGCTCAGGTGGTAATTCACTCGGTCGATACTCTTGGCCAGGATGGGGAAGCTTGGCTATTGAGTTAATCGCATAGGAATCAGAACTAGTGATATTATCCGGGTTATTGGTGGGGTTCGATCGATACATCCCTTCCAGTGCTGTCGTAAAGGGTAGAGGAAGTTATTCAAGCAATCAAACTATGAATTAGCCCACACTGCGGCTTATTAGGGTAGGAGCGCAGGTTATTGTGAGGAGCAAAAATAGGAGAGTGAGCGGAGAAGGTACAAGATAAGTGATGTGGGGATCTTGAACCCTGTGGACCGTGATGAGATCGAACGAAAAAATAATGATTATTTGAGTCAAACGAGTATTTGGGCAATTGATATACACTTGCTCTACTAAAGTCGAGAATTGAGCAAGAGCCTAGAGGAGAGAAAAGTGCCTGAAGTAGGGAATGAAAGATCATAAATGTGTAGTACACATATAACTCAAACCCAATACTCCGGACACAGGATTACAATGTACAACATAAAAAAAAAAAAAGCTAGAGTAGAAAATTTGAAATGTAATAGAATGTAATAGGATGAAACTAATTACAGTTTCTTCTGATAAAAAAGGACTCGAGGAGATCGGATCGGTGATACAGGCCGACACTGCGGACTACGGAGAGTGGCAAAGTTTAAAGAGGTATGAGCCTCGAGGTCAAATGGGTTGAGAAGGAGTAATGTCCATCATTCCGAAATGAAGTGGGTCGTTGAAAGAGATGTTCAAGTAAGGAAGCCGTTGAAAAACAAAGACATGCATTTTCTCAGCGTGGGAAGTATTTGACAGAGTGAAAAAGTTGTCTTGACTTGTGTCTTGAGTCCTTGACGCTTAATGCTGCCTTCGGCTCAAACCCGTTCTCTATGGGGTAGATTTGATGTTTGATGGGTATGTATGTATAGCATGGAGAGGAGCTCCGAGCTTCCACATTTTACATCTATCTTCATTTATCTTGAATCAGTTGCAATGCTCGCGAAGTTTGTACCCAAAATTCAAAAAAGCATTCTAACTGTACCGAGCAAACTATGTATACGAGTTGACCAGTTGGCTGAAATTGAGTTGAGCTATGTACATCATGGAATCCAGTGTAAAAATAAGGCCCCAATTATAAACGGTTTTTGAGATTTTTTTGAAAATGGTTTTGAAATTTTTTTCAGTTTATTTTTGAAAAAATTTGATTTCAAAAAAATTTCAAAAATCTCAAAAAAACAAAAAAGGTTGGTTTGAGATTTTTTTTTTTGGTTTTTCTGATTTCGAAAAGGATTTTCGAATATTTTCAAAGTTTTGGATTTGCATGGTTGATGCAGCTCTATTTTGCCCTATGGATAGTCAAAGATCATGGGTTTATCAGAACTGATAAACCATTTCGGCCGTTCTGGGAAAAAAAAAAGAAAAGACCCATCATTCCGCTGGGGTGAAGCCGATAGCGTTGTTTTTTTTTCAGCCGATGTACAAGTCTACCTCACCCTCAAAAAAGGCCTAGCTAAAATTTTGGTGGCCATCCTCTATGTGGATGCAATCTTGAGTACAGTCTACAGACCAGGGCTTCCAGAGTATCAGTTTTCTGTTGAAATTCTATTCACTTCTAACATCTCTTTACTTTTCTTTCACTTATTTCATTCTTAGATAATTTTAATTCTTAGTATTATTAATTTAAATCAAGAATTTAAGAGTATTTAGGATATCACTTACATGTCACAGACTTAACTCACTTCCTTTCGGCTCAAATGAAAATAAGTCAAACCAAAACAATATTTGAAATCTTAATCATCTTACATTATTATTTTTCATCAATTATCTACTCCCAAGAATCAAGAAAAGCTACTTCAATCAACTTGTTATTTATATTGATTCAATGTTCAACTCAATCAATCTCAAAAACTAACTTTTATTTCTTTTCTCAGTTTCTTTATATTTTAAACTCTTTTCATTCCTCATATATGAGGAATGAAAAGAGTTTAAAATATAAAGAAACTGAATTAGGCTGATTGTTTTAGTTATTGATGGTGATTTAATTTATCTTACTTTCAGGGAGATTGATTACAGGATTTTAATGACTGTTTTAGTTATTGATGGTGATTTAATTGATCTTACTTTCAAGGAGATTGATTACAGGATTTTAATGACTATAGTCATTAAAATCCTGTAATCAATCTCCTTGAAAGTAAGACCAATTAAATCACCATCAATAACTAAAACAGTCATTAAAATCCTGTAATCAATCTCCCTGAAAGTAAGATCAATTAAATCATCATCAATAACTAAAACAATCAGCCTAACTCTTTTTCAAACAGTTCTTCTCCAGAATCCTCTATGATATTTTCCTTCCTTTAAGATTTATACTATCAATCATGAATTCTTGAATTGTCCTGTTTGTAAATTTTCCTAAAATTATTTTTCTTTTCTGTTCAAATATACTTAAAATATTTTCTTTTCTTTTGAATTGTTTTTCTTATAAATTTGAAATGAATTAAGCTGGTTTTGGTGTCAAAACATCTAGATTCTTTCACTTTCAAGCTGCTCCAAAAATCATTGAGGACACAGCCAAAGATTGAAAAGGCACACTCTGATGCAATAGAAATCATTGGAGTCATTGATATGGTCTTGAAAAATTATGATAGTATTGGAAATCAGAGTGAGTTAACCTTCCACTATTCAAGCAGACTGAATGAGGGCAAGTCAATGGCTATGGTTGCCTCTTGGAGATACAAGTCTAACTCAGCTGCCACTGAAGTAGTATTGTTGGTTTTTTCTTTTGAACTAGATACCACATGAAAAATTTGGAATCATTTACTTTCACAGAGCTAATGGGCTTGGATTTGGATTTGCTGGACTTGGAAACATCAATTGGCCACATTCTTGTATTGGTATTGCTTGGTGACTTCTGGATTTCACTAAACCATTCATGCAGATTGGTTTTGAATGTTTCCATTTTAGAAGCAAGCTGAGAAAATCTAAATAAGTCTTTGAAGGTAGAAGCTGAATTCTCTGCTGTGAGAGCTATTTGGGATGAAGAGTTCAAGAGATGAATTGAACCAATGATTTATTGCAATTGAGGAAGCAAGGCTTTTTATAAGGCTTGCTTACATAATCAAAAATAAATAAAATGAGAAAAAAACATTTATGGAATAAAACTAAACAAGAATCATTTTCTGTTATGATTTTAATAAGAATTTTTAGTAGGAGTAACTCAACAGATTTTATGGGCAGGATCTAAGTGACAAACTGTGCTGACAAATTAGCCTGAAGGCATTTTAACTGAAGGTTTAAGATAGATAGAATTATTTTATAGTAGTAGTAGTATAAGAGTATCATATATTGAAAATATATAATTAAGAGATGTTTTAGTGATAATTGTTTAGAAGTAGTTTATTCTTAATAATTTATTGTAATCATGAGTTACAATAATTCAACACAAGCACATCTGCATTGTTTGACTTGGAAAGTAAAATCTCAAGAAGATCTATTTTGGCTTGAGTGTCAAAAACCATATTTATGGCTGAAAAAAAGGTTGATTCAGGTTGTAAATGGGACACGTAGGGGGGCCCAGGGGGGGGGGGGACAGGTAGATGTTTCCAAAGTTATGACTGGACACAAACCTTCTTCATGAACTAATTGTTGGGTTAAACCCAGGTTGACCCTGGCTGTTTCTTGCTTAAAGGATGAGCACATTAAGATTCTCACTCATTATCATCCTCAGCTTCAAATTGCAAGTTCAAGTATTTCATAAATATATTTTCCTCCTTTTATTTTACTTGAAGAGAAACTACAGATGTATTATAGTTATACTTTGATTTAATATTTTGAATAAAAAGTCAAACAAAAAAAAAGGAATTAAGAAAAGACTACTCTGATGTATCATTATCAGTTTCAACTTCACTGGCAATCCAATCCCGCGCATAAACAAGGGCTTAAACTGTATCTGGATTCAACTTAATACAATAGTCACTGAGGACTGTACTGCTGGTGGAAAAAGCAGAATCTGATGCAATTGAGGTCATTGGAGTCATGAGCAACATTTTAGAAATGAGTGATAAGCTAGGAAGCCTTGCCTTGTTGATGGCCCATCAGGAGAAGATATTGAACTTTTTTTGAATCATTTTCTGAGGTAGCATACCACTGGCCTTGTAAGTGGGAAGGAATAAAACAAATGCAAAATTGGAAACATCTGGATATTCTCAATTATGTGGATTAAAAAAAACATCTTTAATATAAGTGAGATGGAGGGAGCATTACAAGAGGCCAGGCTTATCAGAAAAAGAAAGGGAATCAAAGGAAAGCAGGTTGTATTTGGCCATGAAATATTTATTTTTTTAGAAAAGTAATGGAACAGATTTCTTTGAAATAGTGACCAATCATGTGACCAGCACAACCAGACTTGAGGAAATGGGTATTGTATTTTTCCATCTTATCATGAGTCAGGATGAAAGTTGGGCCGGGTATGGGCAGGCTTTTGGTGTGAAATCCAAAACCTGACCTGACCCAACCAGACCCTGGTTTTTATTTGGGCTGGGTCTGGGCCAGCTAAACCTTTAGAGACCCAACCTAAATGCAGTTTATCCTGAAAAACAATCTGGGCCAACAGGGACACGACCTGAACCTGGCACTTGGGAAGGAATAGTGGGTCAGGCTTGGGCAGGCTAATTGAGATTCTTTGAAAACCCAACCCAACCCATTTCAGGTGCTGACCCAGATTCATGAGTGAAAATTTTTCTGTGTTGACCAATAATCTGCATGAAGTCTGAGGATTTCCGCCATCCAATGGACCACATTCTACTACCCCAAGATTTATTTGAGGAAGCAAAAAAACTGATGAACTCTTTTTATTCATGAAGAAAATTTGATAAATAATTCAATTCTGTCTTATCTTTCTCAGTTAAATTATCCCATGGAGTAAACTCAATATTAGCTATAATTGAGGTTTTATCCTGAGGATCCAAAATAACAGTGCGGCCTTTGTGCAATAGAATAACGGATTCTTGCAAACTGTCCTACAAACTCTGGAAACCTCAGCTGGAGTTGGGAAACAAGTTGGATTATCATTTTTATCTAGAGGAATGTTTGGGTAGAGGTTTAGGGGCATGAATATAACCATCTCGCATCTAATGGAGTGGGTTTCTGAATTTGTTTTTTTATTGAGGCCAATCACTATTTTCTTCAATTTTGCATGCGCCTCTGCTTTTTCCATTCCTTTGTCATTTTCTTTGATATATTATTATGCCTGCTATAACTGTGTTCACCCAGAAAATATTCAAAGTCCGGAAATCCAACAAATCCTGCAGTAAACAAAATTTATCAGATAATTTTACCAAGGCAATCAAGAATCAAAGCAATCAGAAGCAAAAAAATTCAAAAAGTGTCAGAAGACACCAAATAATTACCATGGAGTTAAAAAATCTATAAGAAAGTGAAACTCCCAACTTCAATTTGCTTGAGCCATTGCTCATTTGATATCATTTGGCTTGGAATATGGGTGTCGAAGGGTAAGAAGCAGGCTGGGAAGTTTGGGAAAGAAGAAACCAATAAATTGGTTGATTGATTTGGAAATGAAGCTAACAGAGTGGCTTTTCTGAGAAGCAGATTTGTATTTTGTTTGATGAGGCTGGTTGAAATTGGAGGGCTGATTGCTTGCTTTTACTCTGAATTTATACCAGCTCAAAGAGAAGTTTTCTTAATTACTCACCATTTTTTTTTAACAGAATAAGACTGCCTTGACAGGTGCTTTCCAGAACACATTGAATTTTTTTAACTGCTTTGGCTGAAATGGTGAAAAAAGGCCTGGTCTGCCTTGGCTCTAGGGAGAGTCAAAGCAATCATGCTTTCTTTGGATTGTTTTGGCCAAAACAGTCTGAAAACAGACTCAGGGCCATGAGACCTTTTTTCTTACTGTTACATACAATTTTCAATTATCAGGCTGAGATTCTTTTGTGTTGTTTTGGTGGAGCAAAAAAAAGTCCCATAACTTGTGACATTTGCAGATTTATACAGACTATGTTTAACCGCAAGATAACAACAGTCTTATAACACCCCATGGCCTAGACTCATGTGCGTCAAGGCAATGAGGATTTTGTTTTGGTCAAAATAGCCCAATTACCTCATTGTTTGATTGTTTTGGCCAAAACAGTCCATTTACCTCATTGTTTTGTTGTTTTGTCTGAAAACAGTCACATAGATCCTGAAGCCCAAACAAGTTTGTCCCTTCAACTTCAGCAACTTGGTAAATCATTGGGATCTTCATGGGTATATCACTAGGGGAGGTTTCTTGGCACTCTCCATTGAGTGCTTTCCTTTGACTTTATCTTTTATTTTGTTTGAACTATGTACCATTTGTACTTGCAATTCATGATTGACTTAATATGAAATTTTGTTGTGAGACTAGTTTGACACATATGCAAGTCAGCTCCAATTGATGTGGAACAAAAAATCTCCACCCTGATGTACCCATGTAGATCAGGGTAGATATTTGGCTGATGCAAGGCCCCAGGGGCCTTGCATGTTCAGCCTTTTGGGTCACAAAATTAATGTGAGCTTACAGCCATGTTACACATCATTTGGACCTGGATTAAATTTCAATTGGCTCCAAAATTAAAGATCATTTACAATTTTAGTGAGGATGGGTTCTGACCAAGTTCCTTCAAAAATTTCACTGTAAGCACTTCCTATAGGGTGCCAATAAAGCTCCCCTAGTGTATCATAGTAACTGAGTGATTTGGTGATTCCATCAGTTGATGGGCAAGGATAAAATAACAACACCATTGAATACAGCTGGTCTTTGTTCTTGACTGTGGAATCTGGGTCAAAATAGCTAAATAAAGTTTCATCTTTGCTTGCTCACCTACAATTACTGTTTTACTTTAAAACTAACAATTTATATTGGAAGATGATATGAATCCTTGAGTGTGTTTGTGATCCTGTTGATTTGCATGTGGTAGCAGAAACACATCTTAATGCTGACTCTTAAAATCAGCAGCAAGTTTTAGGGACTTTGCCTTTGCATCAGAACAAAGCCTGATGTCCAAAATGTTCTCTGATGCACTTCCTTGAGCATCCAAAAGAGACTTTTTGAATTACATTTGGTCATTAGATATGTCAGAATTTGAAGCAGTATTGGTTGGCCCAGAATCAAGTTGTTGGAGATGCTCAACAAATCACATCATCTTGCCAGCCTTTGGTTGATAAAAGCCTTCGTTCTGCTGATTCATTTCCAGTTTCAACGGGTTTGGAGATCACTTACCAGCTTCAGCTGATGAATCCTTATGAAAAAAAGAACACACCATGGTTGAAAGACATGCTTTATTAAACTTGAGCTTGCTTGTTGATTTCTCTTCATTGTTGGGACTTGGTAAAGCCTTGAATGGTGAAACACTGAGAAAAATATTTCAAATGTTGGATTGTGTGGCTTACTGACACAATCTGTAGAGTCGTTTATATAAACACCTCCCAGTTAAGCCTACAGTTTCCTTTATCTATTTTTTATCTTTTTCTTTGTTAAAAACAAAGATCAAAGCACATATCAACTCTTACATAAATAATTTTCATTAGTGATTTCAAATTTTATCTAATATTTTAAGCCCAGTTATCTGATGAAATGAACATTTAGCTGTTTCAATCCTTGAAATTTCCATTTTCCAGCCACATTTATCAGATGTTATAATGTTTGAAAGGTCAGGTAAAATGAATTAAAAAGTGTATTTTCATTACTATTAAGGGACTTTTGAATTCATATTTTTGAATGGGAAAAACATGTAACTTCATTTATTTATTTTTCGGGAAGAGGAAGGGAGATTGCTTGTATGTGAGAAATATTAACTATCTGCCATTTAGGAATGATTTCAGAACATGAAAAGTGCCAAGAATAGGAAAAAGGGCACATGTCATGTATTTTGGTGCCATGACCTCAGTTTTTTACTGCCAATAATATTTGTTACCCAAACCAGGTAGCATTACCAACAAAATTTACCTGGTTTTTCCCAATAATGTAGCCTTAAAATGCTAAATTACTGTTACTTTAAAGTTACTGCAACATGACTGTTGCACTTTTGATCAGACTTGTGACACCCCAGGACTAAATTTTGACCATGGGAGCCCAACAGCTTGTTGGTTTCATTCCTATACAGGAGAATTTGATAAAAAGGATGTTATTGTTGATTCATCTGCCAGCAAATTTCCCATCATATCCAGTACTCTGGTGCTTGGAGATTTGTATGGAAAGTCTTTCATTTGGGCGAACACAATCCATGATTAATTTTTGAAATGATGGGGAGGGCAGGATGGGATGGAAAACATTCTCTAGCAATACTATTTTTGGAGCCAACAAGGGGATGGGGTAAGTAAGCCACCTCAAACTTCTTCCCCATCCCAATAGAATCCTAGAAAGACCAGATGTATGTGATTTCTTTGACCATTGTTTGTATTAGAGTAGCTTTTTCTGTGGATAACTTGTAAGTAATTTTAAATGACTTAATTAACTTCATTCATGCTTCTCAGAAAGCTAGCTGGTTTATTTAGGAAGGGCACATTTTCATCAGTTTTGAAAATCCAGACTAAATTCTAAAAGAAATCCCATGGTACAACTGGAGAAATGTTTTGTGCTTTCATTTGATATCATTTTTAATGATAATAATAAAAAATACAAAATATTCATAATAAAAATAAAAAAATTGAATAATCAAATTTACTTGAAAAGAAAACCTAGAGGTGTGCTAAAACAGCACCCCTAGATTACTAAAACAACACTTGCGGGCAAATGGACCTCGCAAGGGGCACCTCACAACAACCGGGGTATTCTTTCAGTACAAAATATCCCGCACCAGGTGTTGTTTTAGACACCTGGAGCAGATGATAAAACAACACCCCCGGAATGCATAGAAAAAAAGAGAAAAAATAAAGTAACCAACAGAAAACATGATAAATGATGTTTTATTTTCTTCTTTTTTTTCTTATTTCTCTTCTTTTTTTTTTCCTTTTTTCTCTTCTTCTTTTTATTTTTCTTATTTTTTTTTGTACTTTTTGTCTTCTTTTTTTTTGTTTTTGTTTTGTTTTATTTTTGTTTTTCCTTGTTTTTTTTTATTTTTTTATTTTGTTTTTTTTTTTGTTTTTTCTTGCTTTTTTCTTGTTTTTTCTATTTTTTTTTTGTGTTTTTTTTGTGTTTTTTTTTGTGTTTTTTTTTTTTGTTTTTTTTTGTTTTTTTTTGTTTTTTTTTGTTTTTTTTTGTTTTTTTTTGTTTTTTTTTGTTTTTTTTTGTTTTTTTTTGTTTTTTTTTGTTTTTTTTTGTTTTTTTTTGTTTTTTTTTGTTTTTTTTTGTTTTTTTTTGTTTTTTTTTGTTTTTTTTTGTTTTTTTTTGTTTTTTTTTGTTTTTTTTTGTTTTTTTTTGTTTTTTTTTGTTTTTTTTTGTTTTTTTTTGTTTTTTTTTGTTTTTTTTTGTTTTTTTTTGTTTTTTTTTGTTTTTTTTGTTTTTTTTGTTTTTTTTGTTTTTTTTGTTTTTTTTTGTTTTTTTTTGTTTTGTTTTTTTGTGTTTTTTTTTGTTTTTTTG
>KN361070.1:0-22942 GCA_000785685.1 Uromyces viciae-fabae | reverse complement strand
ATTCTTGCACCAAATTAATTTGCTCTCTGATTAGTTTATTCATTCCGAGCCACATGTCAACCACATCAGCATTGGACTTTTGATCACGATATTTCTTCAACAGGTTGTGAGCACCCTCAACTCGTTGGGTCGATTGGTTACCAAAATGCTCCACCCTGCCACACCAAGCTTGCATGAATTTCTCTTTGACAGGAAGGATGTTCCGCTCTAAGTATTCCATCACCCCTTCCCTATCTTCCAAAACTAAGCTCAAAGCCTTCAAACAAATATTGTAATCTTCTATTGTTGGAGCCCATGAGACCTTCTTCCATGCATCTAAGAATTGGGACCATTCTTCTTCTTCTTCTGAAGAAAATAATTTCCTACATTCCGCCACAATATTTTGTTCAATGTGCCATATGCACAAGTGATGGGTCGAATTTGGGAAGACTTTCTTGATTGCCTTTGCAAGCGCTCTTTCTCGGTCGGTAACGAAAACATCGGGGAACCTCTCTTCATTCCACACAATTTGCATCTAAGAATTGGGACCACTCTTCTTCTTCTTCTGAAGAAAATAATTTCCTACATTCCGCCACAATATTTTGTTCAATTTGCCATATGCACAAGTGATGGGTCGAATTTGGGACGACCTTCTTGATCGCCTTTGCAAGCGCTCTTTCTCGGTCGGTAACGAAAACGTCAGGGATCCTCTCTTCATTCCACACAAGCCTAGAGAGACAAGACATCGCCCACTCATAGTAGCTATCAACTTCCCTCGAGAGCAGGGCAATTCCAACCGTGAAAGATTTAGATGACGAACTGATCCCCACAATTTTGAAGAGAGGCAAGGAGTATCAATTGGTCTTGTACTTGGAATCCAGTATTGCAACATGATGGAAGCAACGAGCCAATCCAACGGATTCGGGGTGTGCCATGAACAGGGCATCCATCGTGTTATCGTCTTTATATTTTGCTTCAAATACCCAGCCTGATTCTGTTAAAAGTCTGAACAGAATCTCAATAACACTAGAGCCAGACCGCTCTTCTTTTTTGACGCATGATTTCCCATTCCAAATATCCCTTGTTTTCAAGCACTCATTCCCCGTTAAACTAGCAATGTTGCTTTTCAGCTGCCTCCCAGAAAAATCCCAGACAAATGTTCCCCAATACTTGACTTCAAATATTCCTTCTCAACTTCACTCAGCCAACAATGGACAGGATCACCGCTCTTCTTTTTTGACGGATGATTTCCCATTCCAAATATCCCTTGTTTTCAAGCACTCCTTCCCCGTTAAACTAGCAATGTTGCTTTTCAGCTGCCTCCCAGATAAATGCTCCCCAATACTTGACTTCAAATAATCCTTCTCAACTTCACTCAGCCGACGATGGACAGGATGGGACGATGGGTCGGTCGAAGGTGGGTGGTTATGGAGCTGTGTTCCCTTTTCGACATTGTATTTGACTTCCCAAAAGTCATTACTGACCTTTTTGCTACAATATAATCAAAAGGGACAGCCACACTTCCTAGTTGAGGTCACTCTCTTTCGGGCTCCTTCCCAGACATCATTCTGACCCCACCGATCACAGGCTAAAGTCATGTGATAATTATTTGAATTAGCCTTAACAATGCCGTATCCATGCAAATAGGCCCATTTTCGGCAAAAGTTGAAAGCAAACACTTTGTCTTTAAATCTATATGTGGGTGGGGGAGCAAGGGGCTCTAAAACAAAAATGCAAACAATCCAACATTAGAGTCATCACTTATTGGCAAACAAAAGATCAAAAAATATGCACCTCCAACTGTATAATCCACAGAATTGATGTCTTCCAGAATCGGAGTCAACTATCAAAAAAAATCAATAAAATTGATTAATCAAAAATGGGTCCCATAAAAATAATGGATTCTGAATTAATAACTTACAATGTGGTCTTTAGAAGACCCTTGTATGATTTCACCAGAATTTTGTTCCATATTTTTAAGTAAGTGTGTGTGTGTTTGAAAATTTTTTTCTTACAAAAAAAACCAACAAATAAAATTCCATCAGCCCTTCAAAATCTCAGCCCAAAATTCAACATAAACCTTTACTAACCAGTGGTAAGTTTTGGAAATGTGAAAGTGGGTACGCAATGTGTGGTTTAACTCTTGTTTCCCCACAAAGTAAGGAAGGGGTGCCAATTCAGGCAGTGTGGATCAATTGTCGATCCACCCACTGCAATTCTTTTGGCTATTTTTTTTGGAACGGCCCCGTTCGGCGGCTAAAAACCCCCGCACAATACGGTTTGGGGGCTAAAACTATTGTATACGATAGTTTAAGGGCGCCAAAATATTGTATACAATATTTTGACTATCGTATACAATACCAGGGTACCCGAAACTATTGTATACAATAGCCGTGCACCCCGTAATGTTGTATACGGTGATTTCTCGCCCCCTGGGAGGTTTCACAGACCGTATACGGCAAAAAAGGTGCCCCGTTGTCGTATACGGTCATTTATGGGGGCCCACGGTATCGTATACAATACTTATACGATAGGGTATCGTGGTTTTAGCGCCCCCCTTATTATTTTTTAAATTAATTCTTCTAAAATTTCAACATATTGAATTAAAAATATATTTGAGTAGCATGAAACCACTTCTGGAACTTTGCCATGCTTGAACTCAATGGTTTGCAAGCCCTGCTTGATATTGTACTACTAAGAAAGGTTTTACAAGGTGCCCAGTGGTCTTGACAAGCCAAAACACAAACCCCTCAATCAGAGGGGCCATGAGGCTTGACTGACAGAGAAAGCCACCAGATGAGGAGTTTGAAAGTTATTCTTCTCCTTTTTTTTTTTTTTTTTTTTTTTTATAACATAACCTGATGTGCCAAGAGAGCTTGATTAATATGCTTCAATCAGTAGAGTCTTTTCTGCTCTACCCAATTAACTTTTCTTTTCTTTTTTTTAGAATAAATTTTGACTTATCTTCCTAAAGTTCAAAGACTTTCAGGATCATTTCCAAACAATACACAAAAACATCTGTAGCAATCTGTATGTAAATTGATACAGGCTGTACAATGGGTTTTGGATTTTCCAAAACTTATTCTTTGAGGCAGTTTTAGCAATGGATCTAATTCAAAATTGAACTGTTTCTTGATCATCAGAACAACCGGATTCAGTTGATTCTAATGAAACAAGTGGCCTACTTATTTGATAGAATGTGGGCCAATTGGCATTGGCAGCTTTGCTCATCCAAAAAGGGCAATGCCACTTGGCAGGAGGCTTTCACCGCAAGTGGTGATTCTTTTCCAAAATCATGCAGGGTTCATGTTATTAGAGCATCCACAGTCGTGTCATTAAATTTTCGCTAACTAAACCCAATTTAGAGACACGCACGGACCTCTACAGTTAGAGAAAAGAAAGATTTCACAGCCGTGATACTTTAGCCTCTGTGTAAATGCCAAGTTAGCTGCCGATACTCTGGAAGTCCACACTCGCGCAAGTCATCCACCTCTCTCTAACTCAGCCATCCCCCATCCTCCATCCACGATCAGTCACCATGGATTATTTCGACCAGTTTCTCGAAATGGAAGAGGAAGATTTAATCATTCAAGCTCTTTTTGTCTCTCCAATCACCTCAAGCTTCACTCCCATCTAGACGAGTAATCGACCGAGATTGCGTTAATGGCCATGTGCGACTTTACAAGGATTAATTTTCCTTCAATGCAAACTTCAACAAAAAAACTTTTGAACAAAGATACCGAATGAGTTGCAGCCTTTTCACCAGGATTTGTGATGATCTCCAGCTCCACAATTGGTACTGGATTTTGAAAGCGGTGAGTTTTTTTTTTTTTCTTGTTTGATTCATTTCAATCTATCAACATATCATAAGTTTCTGATTGGTTCCAATGCCTTCTTCTCCAGGATTGTTGTGGTCAGATTGGCTTAACACCTCACCAGAAACTAACATCGGTTTTCCGACAGTTGGCTTACGGAAGTGCAGCTGATAGCACTGACAAATATGTGCGCATCGGGAAAACCACGGCAATCGAAAGTCTCAAGCACTTCATTCAAGATATCATCACCCTCTACAAAGCAGAATATTTGTGTCGCCCCAACATTGAAGAAAGAATCCAAATACTCGGCAAATAAAAAGAGCGAGGTTTTCCAGGGTGCTTGGGATCAATTGATGGCATGCACTGGGTGTGGAAAAACTGTCCACAAGGTTGGGCAGGTCAGTATACTGGAAAAGAATCGACAACGATGATGGTGCTTGAAGTGGTTACCAGCTACAACTTACGAATCTAGCACTGTTTCTTTGGTTCTCCAGGGGCGCTGAACGACATCAATATCCTTCATCGAAGCCCGGTTTTTGATGGGTTGCTTGCTGGAAATGAAGATCAAATCCACTTCACTGTCAACAACCATCAGTACACGCAAGGCTACTATCTCGCTGATTCGATTTACCCTTCTTGGGCCACCCTGGTCAAATCAATCTCTAACCCTCAAGACAACGCAAGCAAGCATTTTGCAATGCTTCAAGAGTCAGCGTTAAAGGGTATTGAGCGCGCGTTTGGGGTATTGCAAGCTAGATGGGGGATAGTAACTCAGCCATGTCGTTTGTGTGAAATCGTCGATGTTAAGAATCTTATGACATGTTGTGTAATCCTACACAACATGGTCATCGAGTCGCGTTTGGATAACGATGAATTCATCTCAGCGAATGAAATATTGACTCGTGTTGTTGCCAACCATCGCGATCCAACGATCTCTCACTCCTCCCTTGCGGCTTATGTCCAAAGGAATGCAGACCTCCGTGATCCTGTGGTGCACTCAATGTTACGCGAGGATCTCAAGATTCACAATTGGCGTGCCAGAGGATTGGCAGCATCTCAACAACACTGAAAAGATCATCATTTTTACTTATCACTTTCTTTCTTTTTACTTATATTGTTTTCTTTCTTGTCTGTTATCATTTTCTTCCTCTTCCGACTATGTTTTTTGGGCTTGTTCTCATGTTGCCACAGCAATATCAAACACAAGTTTTTTTTTCTTTACTCAAAAGTGAATTTATAACGGGTGACATTGCCTACGTGTATTGCAAACAGATTGATCAAACAACAGACAAAATCGCGAGAGGTATTTCCAAGCATAGAAACAATAGCAACAAGATGAGCACCAAGAAAAAAATAAATAAAAAGAAAGAAAATAACAAAAAAAGCAACAATTCATATTCCAACGAGAGGAGCATGAAAAAAAAGAAACAGCCATCAATAATAAAAAAGAGAAAGAAAAGCAAACAATCCTTCCGCTTAAAGTTGTAGCACTAGTTTATCAAGAGTATGAGAGCCATTTTTCTTTCATTTTTTTCTTCATGATCCTGAGAACCTTCAAGTCTTCTTCACTACCTTCACAGTCTTCTTCGCGAGATAAAAGTAGCTTGAGATTGTTCATTTGAATGTTCCGTTTCCTTTCAATAGAAGTTTCTCTTTGATCTTGATTTTCTTCTTTTCAAGTTCCAATTTTTCGACTTCAATTTTGTTTTTATTTTTAGCTATTTCGTTACCATCGTTAAGTGCCAAAACCCTTTTCTCAGTCATCGCGTTGAGCTGCTTGATGCGAGCCCTCTCATCCTCTCAATCTTCTCGTTCCTTTTCTAATTGTCGTTTTTTGCTGATCTTTCCACCAGGGGGGCGACTTAAAGAAGAAGGGGTTCCTGGAGCTGATGTAGGAGTATCGAGGCAACTGGCTTGACTTTCGGAGTCAACCAAAGAGTCCTTCGGTTTGTACTCGGCCGACTTGAAGAGGATGTCGGTTTTTGGTTCCAAGCGCCATTTTGGCGCAAACTTCAGCTTATCCCAGGCGGCCATGGATTTGAAGGGAGCTTTAGCCTGTTCGAGGTAGATGGCCAGCGCTGTCTTGATCCAGTCTGCCGGGCTACTTCCGCTAGGGGGATTTCGCTCGATCCCAAAATAGATGGAACTGAATTTGAGGGTTGCGGTATTGAGTGCAGCCCATCTGAAGCAAAGAAAGAGAGAGAAGGTTGTCAGTCAATCCATCTCTTTCTTAGGAGAAAAAAAGGAAAAAAAAACGTACCTGGTACGGATTTGATCGTAATTGTGATGGTGCACTTTACTGTGCTCGTTGAAATTTGCTTCAACCCTCTTGAAAAAAGTTTCTGCGGTCTGATTGGGGGCAAAATCGGGTTGTTTGCTGACATAGAGCCAAGAGATCGCGAGTTGTTCTTCTTCTTGGCTGAGCCAGTTGGGAGCGCTGTGAGACTCTAAAAGAGGCTAAAGTTGATTTTAACCCTAATAGCAGAATTTAGGAAGGGATGAAGGAGTGAAGACTCTGCCTTCCTGGGGTGACAAGATAGTCTTAGAAGGATTTAATGATGAGGAATGTCAGGGAGCAAAGCTACCTGGTGATTTAAGAGGGTTTTTCCAGCACTCAGATTGGTTTTGAAAAGAAAATGGAAGGTAACAGCAGGATAGCTGTGGGAGCAAGGATGTGATTCAAGTCCTTTGTGGCTCCTTAAGAAAGGTAAGAATGTAAGCAATGGCTACACACTGAGGTTTGATGAATGTTAAGTATTTGTTTCTTTGGTACGTATGTAAGTGTTATTTATTATTATTATGGGGAGTGTCTAGTTACACTAGGATATTGGATGAGGGATTAACGTATGTAAGTGTTATTTATTATTATTATGGGGAGTGTCTAGTTACACTAGGATATTGGATGAGGGATTATTCATATTCAGAGGTATTTATCCTTCTTAGTCTTTCTTTTTCTTTCTCCATCTTCTTAACTCTAGGTGGTGGTGGTGGATCTTGCTTTTGAACTGCTGATCTAGGATAACTGGGTCCAAAACTAGAAGATTGTCCTCCTAAAGCTATACTTGCTTCCATATCAACTGGTGCTATTGGGTTGTAAGTCATATTTATAATTGATTTAATAATAAATTAATAAATTTCTACTACTTTAGAATAAAGTAACTGTGTTAAGTAAGTGTTTATGTTTTCTTTAATTTCTCTGGATCTATTTCCAGGGCATTTTTCTCTGATGAACAGATGATGGGAAAAAAACTGAGGAGAGAGCTCCTTATATAGACAAATTGGGGTGAAAATAGGGCTACAACAGAACAGGGGTGTCAGAAGGATTTACAATGCACAAACATAGTAACTGAACTACTGGATTTTCCTTGCATGCATATGTCAAAGCCCCTGCATGATGATGTGACTGTGTAATGATGTAATTGACTCCTGATCTGCATGTAAAGTCATGTGGTAGGTAATTATGTGCAGTAAATGATGTAGACAGCCTCCTTTCTTTGTATGTAATATTTTATGTGTTAGTAGATATGTATTATAGACTTATTAATGATGTATATAATCCATAGTATTGAATATTGTATTTATTATATTTTTATGAAATTTATTCTAAGTCCTTGATTTGAGTCTTCTGCCTTGAGTAGCTCTTAAACTAGTGGAGTTATTGATGTACCTTTGGTGAGTGACTAGGGGTTATTTTAGGTGTAGAATCCATTTCTGAAATAAAAAGTGAAGAATTCCTGCTCCTTCATGGTGAAATAAGAAAATTTTTATTGAGTCCACTTTAGAGTACCACAGCGCGCTTCTTGGGGGTTTTTAACTTGATTTCGGACTTTTTGTTTTGGGGTGGAGCATTTTCATCATTCTTGGGTTTTTGACTCATGACGGGAGTGATGATTTGAGAAGGATTGGTGAGGATTGGTGATGGTGATTTTGGCGAGGCTTGATATTTTTTTTTTTTCCCCTTAATGAGGCTCGCTAGAGGTCTCTAAAGTTAGGGACCTCTAGCGAGGATTCTAGAGAATCCCTTGTTACTGAGCCCTAAAGGAGGCTCAAGTCTCTTTAAGTGGGTTTACCGAGCCCACTTAAAGAGACGATTGGAGATGCTCTTACCCATCATGTTTTTTTTGAAAAAAAAAATAAAAAGACCTCAAAAGAAGGACATCATTTGACAGAGGATATCTGAAGACTATGAGGACCAGATCTGGCAAACTTAACTTAGTTTTTAAGTAGTTTTTTTTTTGTTCAAGTGTTACTTTTATCTCTTTTTGGTTCATTTCAAGAGAAAAAAAGATGTTCAAAAAATGACATGAACCACAAATTCCAAAACAAAACTTTACTGGAAAGAACAATCCAATCTAAAGATGATCAAGATACTGGACTAATTAATTTTAATGCAAAGTAAATAACAAAGAATCTGGGTAAAAAATAAAAGGAGTGACAAAGATCACCATAGACAAATTTTTTTTCATCTTCATATAACTCTGTTTTTGAACAAAGCGAAAAAAAAACCAAGAAGCAAAAATAAAAGAAAGACACATGGTAAGAAATAAAAGCTCTATAATGGGGTGAAGAAGAAAATCATCAAACAAAGCAAAGTAAAAGTTATGAAAACGGATGGAAGGAGAGATGGATAGCGCAGGCAGAAGTGAGTATGATCAGCAAAATACTGCCAACAAAATACCAACTGGTCGCAAAAAGAGAGATCAAAGGGACTTTTTGGGTGATTGTTTTTTTTCTTCCTAAAAAAGTAAAACAACGCGTTTTAAAATCCACCCAGAGCATCACAGCAGCCAAAGACCTCCCCAGAAGACCATTTGCCCAACCCCCATCTTTCAGAATTTGCAGCTCTACTTCTGCTACTATTGATATGATCCTCATCCTCTTCGTCATCGTCACTAGCCTCTTCGTGAATTGAATGATCAACTCCTTTTTCATCATCATCATCATCATCTACTGTTTCACTTTCGTCAACAAAAGAGCCAGGTCCAACGGTTTCTTCCTCTTCTTCGTCTACTTCCTCAACTTCACGATACGTTTTGTTAATTACTATTGGTGTTTTAATAATTATACTTATCTCCTCTTCGCCATTTTCTTCCACACCGTTATTCTGAAATGGTTTTGGAGATGAGGTTTTTGGTGAGCTGCAGAGTCGATTCCTGTGAGGTTCAAAAAGAAAAGGAAAACTCGATTGTAAATTCTACCACCAATTTATCTTGTAGGAACCATGAGAAACCGACTAACCGGCCAGCCTTGAGGATCTCCACATTAAGCTTCGCACGTCGTTTTGTATCTAGCCGCATTATGGGCTCATCTACCTCATCGTCGGGCTTAGCCCGAGGAGGCAGTCTCAGACCGTCTTCAACGATGATAGGGGATCTATCGTAAGCCTCGGCAGAGTGAGTGAGGTATAAGACTGCGGCAACCGGCCCCTCAATTTCTCCAGGTAAGATGGGTTGATTCGGTTGTAAACCGCTCCAGTCGTTCGTAAGATTTCCGGAAGCGAAGCGGACGGCTTTGAGGGACCCAGTACAAACGGATGATGCTCCAGATGAGGATCTTCGGGAAAGAGGTGCACTGGAAGTACCCAGAGTGGAAAGATTATTGCCACCATTACCCAACGCTCGACTCCATGGGATATAACACGCATCGACGGCGACTGGACTAGACGTTGGCGGACTTTGAGGTAATGAACTTGAATATCCTGAGGAATCGGCTCGGCGCGTGAGAATTCCCTTGACGGCGCCAATTAACACGATCCCTTGTGCAGAATTCTTGTCAAATCTCGTACCTACTGTTTCAAAATCACCATCGGGTTTCAATTTCTTGAGGGGTGGTAGACCTTGCTCTAGTTCGCCCTCTAATGCGGGCTCTGAGGCAAAGGGTAGCTCGGAAGCGGGATAACCTTCAATCAGTCTATCGGGAATGACAGGTAATGCATCATAATCTTCATCATCCTCTGAGGTAACAAGGAGCTGAGGTGATGGTGAGGATGAGCCAAGCTGAGAGCTCATTTCGTAGTCATCTCGTTGACGGGTGTTACTGGACGAATGGAGTGGGGAGCGATGCGGGGGAAAATAAGGCATGTATGTGGGTGTTATGGGCCTCAAAACACATGAGCAGTCTACGTCACTCATTGTGTTTTTATGAATGTTTCTATGCCGGTAAAAAAGTGGTAAGAGGCTAAAGCGGCGTTAGGACTTCAATAGCAGAATAGCAGAGGTATAGAGTGAAAAAAAAAAGACAAAAATAAAAAACCTACTTTGAAGTAAATACTTTTCTAGAAGCACAACACAAACCTTGCGGCGTTGTGATTAACAGTTGCGCTCAGGGGATGATGAAGAGATGAGAATTCGGGTGGAGTAAAAGGACAAGTGAATCGCGAGGATGGAGATGAGATTGTTTTCAATATACCGGATGCCAAATTAGACAGACGCGGAGGGATGGGTAAAGAGGCAACCGAATTGAATTGGCTGAAGCTCAATGGAGATATTTGAAAAACTAGAAGAACACAAGAGGACCGTTGGAGTGATGTTCCTATATCGGAGCTGCAGAGAGTGGTAAAGGGTAGCTTAGGAGTCAGTTTAAAAAAAAAATCAAATTAGTACGAAGGCTAAAGTGATCAGAATATGATGTAGTGAGCGAAGAGTTCGATGGCGACCAGGTGTGTAATGAGAAAAGAGAGAATGATTGTCAAGTAGAGATGGTGAGTAGTGAGCGAAGAGTTCGATGGCGACCAGGTGTGTAATGAGAAAAGAGAGAATGATTGTCAAGTAGAGATGGTGATAAGATATTGCAGTGAGGTATGATGGAATGCAAAGTAGCGAAGGGTAATGAGAGAGAGTAAAGTTTTCGGAAAAGGAGTTCAAGAGTGAGACGAATTCAGTTGCTCTATAGACTGAGTATATCAGGCTACTAGAAAAAAAGCTTTTGTCTCTGGTTGCCGTAGCAGATTGGACTTGGACTGAGAGCATTATGAGTAAATTGTTGGGTCAGGTGGTCGAGATTATAGCTAACCCTGAGATGGGGGATACCCACGGTGACATTGATCCATTCCTTGAAGAGAAGGAGAATACTCTCTCTTCTCAGATCACAAAGTAAGATTCAAGTAACCAGTGACAGCTTATTTCACACAGTAGCACTTTTATAGACCATAGACCAAGACGATCTACTACAAAAATCTTACTTGGCCCTGCTTTGCTGGGCACACATTGTCTTCTGCAAGGCTTTGGTCTTACAAAAAGCTTTGGCTCATAGAATCTTAATGGGTTCGCTGCTGCACATGTAAGAAAAACTCCCAAAAAATTTTGGGGTCAAGGGTGAAAGGAAAGATGAAATGAATGGGAGTGGGGTAAAGAGGAACTCACTTTGATGGGTTAAGCGAGGGAACTTAATTCTTGTGAGGAAAAAAAAACAATTTCCGCAAAAGATCGAGGGGAGTAGGAAGATGTATCAGGCTTTTGAAGAGGGCATCCACAGCGATTAGGAGATATCAAGTGATGAAGTGTGAGGCGTGAGGTAGATGAGCTGAGATCCGAGGTTGAGTATGGAAGGAGGTTGGGTGCTGCAACGTTGAGTTCAATACAAATAGTTGACTAGCGCTGTGAGCGTCTTTAGTTTATATCTGTGTTGATGTGTAATTGTTTGTATTTTGTTTGAGTATTGAGGAGAGTGAAGTGGACTGATAGAGCGAGCGTGGATGTAGCGAGGATTTGGTAATTGAAGAACAGCAAATGATGAGGGGCGGTGAAGGTTGAGATGTTGGCTATTCGATTGATTGAGTAGTTGCAGTAAATGACGACAACATGATCGAAGTACGTCGAAAAATTGCAAGTAGATGAATGATTAACTTCGGAGGTTTGATTGGTGATGGATTAGAGAGAGCGAGTTATGAAAAGTTGCAGAACGATTAAAATTTAAGATTGAGAGATAGATCCAAGTCGATGATTTGCGGTGTTGTTCTGGAGGGACAACCCACCAGGCTTAATTATAAGCGAGGTACATGGCTGAAGAAGTTTTGAAGGAGTTTGAAGTGTGGAGTTGGAGGGAAGGATGAGGGAAAATGGATATTTAAATAAATATATTCTAAAGGCAGAAAAGCATTACACGAATGAGAGCAACAAGAGGAGCAACTGAAGAGACAAGAGTGGAACAACTTATTTATGTAGAATAGTTGTCGATGAGTGGAGAGAGAGCAAGAGAAGTTAATAAGAAGGAATCGATAATGAAAAAATGAAAAGCGCAGGAGGAGATATAAAAAGGAAGCAGCTTAACAACTTTCCAGGGAAAGATACAACAAGCAATAAGCGAGCGCATCAACTGAAGAAACCCCGTATCAAGTTATATGTGCATACTATGCTCAGATACAGCATGCAAACCAGGTGAAATGTAAAAAAAAAATTAGAGTTATATGCATATTCCTGTGACATGTGTGAGAGGCGGTAACCAAGCTATCCTTTTTCAGGGCCAACGGAAACGCAGATGCTCTCTCAAGGCTCTCGGATGACTTGACTACACCGGCGTGGGGTTTACCATATGTACCCACTCTGATGGCCGCAACAATGAAAATGATGGATAATAGATTTCAAATCAGCTTACTTCTCAGTTGAAATTGAGATAGGAGCAAAAATATAAACATACTAAACCAGAAAAAAAAGAAATCAACAAAAGCAACAAAGATAAAGAAAACCAATAGAAAACTTACTCGAGATAGTGGTAATAGTCAAAACGATGAAGAATATATCGACTTATTCGGTGTTTTTCTGTAGCCGCTAAAATTATATTGAACAAAAACACTTCGGCAAGAAATAAAAAAAATCAACTTACAAAATAAATTAACAAAAAAAAAAGAAAAGGAATCATTACAGTCAAACTTGCATTAAGCCTTAGACACTTGGTGGTTACATTCTGCTATGGCTTACTGTAATCAAGTTCAAATGGCAAAATACTCCTTCAAACTTAATTCTATGTGTAAGGAGTAAACCCAAAATTTAGAACAACTGAAATTGTTTATAAATTACTTTTAGTAAATCATTTTTAATAAAATAAAGGAATACAATTTTTAATGATATAGAAGATAAAATAAAAAATGATAAAGATATAGTAATCACCTGAAGGCAGAACTGAAACTCTTTTAAATAATGTAAATATTAAATAATAATAATAATAATAGATGATTATTTAAATTGATAGAATATAATAAAAATGAAGAAAGAAAATAAAATAAAAATAAAGAAAAACCAATTTCAAATTAATAATTATTTGATTATAATGAATTATAATAATTTTGTTGTAGAAGATAATAATGAGATAATATTTTATTAATTGTATAAAAAATGAATTGATAATTTCAATTGTTTAAGAATAAAATTTTGATGTTAATTTGATAATTTATGAAAACCTATTTTGAAAATTGAAAAGAAAAAATGATCAATATTAATTTTTAATTAAAATTTTTTGCTTTGAATCAAAGAAATCATGAAAAAATAATTCATGAAAGTATCATAGCATTTGTGATAAATCATGATTGACTATGTCATCATTTTTGATAAAACAATATAAATTTTTGATGTGGTATTTGATCATCACAGTGAAATAAAATTATGCTTAGATAAAAATGACAAATTAATTCCTTAAAAGAATTCTTTGTGCATAGATTTAAAATTTTTCTTGTTATCTTTTATGAAGGTATTTTCAAATAAACATAAAGCACAAAAATTTATTAATCAAAATTTAATTCTTCAAATGAAGAAAGAATAAAAATAAGAACTCACTTTTAAAATTAGTTATTTTTTCCTTTACAATTTTTGTAAAAGCTATTTTGACACTAATGAGCATCATTGGTTAGTAAAGGCTTGATTTGTATTAGCTGATAAATTGCATATATCCGTACAAGTATATATATATGATTTACTACATTTAGCTGGATAAACAGGTTTAAAAAATGAATTTGACAGCTTTTTCCAAGGAATTTCGAATGAGATGATCACATTTGGGATACATAAAGCTGAAAGTTGGGGGCACCTACTGGAAGTTCTCATGTGGTAAATTTCACACTACAGTCAAACCCATTCACCACCAGAAAAAATGGAGCAAACAAGGTGAGTTGCTTTCACAGGAACAAAGGGGTCCCTTTGTTCTTTGCAAAGCAACCAACATTGGTTGATCTATTTTTTCTGGTGGTGATTGTACCACATATTTTTGTAATTTTATAACCTTCCATTTCACATACTGATTTCATTAAACCATGGTTGTTGCATACAAAATTTAAGTTATACCACATACCGGGATACCACACGCAAGCTTGAGCTAGAAATCCCCAAAATTTTTCACCTTCCCACATGCATCTACCAACACTGGACTGGTATGCTACTGAGTAAAAATAAATAAGCAGTAGCTTACTTTTTCAGCCCTTTTAATATATTCCTTTTGGTTTTTCACAGTTTTTTTTATTAATTTTCCGTTAATGAATAGCCTGGATATCACATTATCCACATTATCAAACCATTTTTCTTTCATTTTTTATAAATATTATCATTTCTTATTGTCTTGTAATTGTTCATAAGTTTTATCTGTTCAGCAATTTAAAAATAGATAAAAAAAAAAAAACAAGACAGCCTAGAGTAAAGGAGAGGGAAAAAACAAACATTCATTTATTATTAACAGAAGAAAGGGGATCTTGTGAGATCTCTCCTGCCTCACAGAAAGAACCCCTTACCAAAGCCACATCAAGCTGCTAACACACTGAACCAGGGTTTTTGGAGATAAGCTGCCCCAATCAGTGCTGCAGACATCTGCAGAAGTGGAGAATAGACGCTCCACTGCACAGGATCTTGCAGACTTTGCCAGGTAGTCATGTGTCATGACGGATAGTGTTGGGTACACGGCTGCATGTATGTAAAGGGATCATTTATGTTAGTAATAGAAAAACAGATTTTCATTGATAAAAAATAAAACAAAGTTACCTTCCACCACTTCACTTAATAATTTGAGTCTGAAAGTTCAGATTTTTCAAAAGTCAGATTGGGAACTTTAAGTAATTTTCAACTTCAGTCCCATTTTTAGCAGCACTTGGATCCTTGATGATTTGCAAATGGAGCCTTGCAAGCAGTCCTTGAGGCTTGTTTTTAGTAGATTTTGAGTTTTGAATTTTAAAGTTAATTACTGAAAAGGGACTAGCATTCTAGATTGAAAAGTCAACAACAATTTTAAGAAAGAAAAAGATTTTAAGAAGAAACAACCAACAATGTATTTTTAAGATATTTTTAAGACTAAGCTTATTTAAGGTTGAGAAACAAGAGAGACAACTATTCTGAAGTATGGACTGATATTTTTAAGAGATTAGTTGACATTTATTTTAGATGGAAAATTAGAAATGAAATTTTGATTCTCACCAAGGATTGAAGAAGAACAAGGCTGAAGGTGGAGAATGAGATAATTTGAGAGTTGAAGATTGAGCCGACTTATTTTTAGTTGTATAAGTTTTGAGATTGAGTGAGTTGTTTGATTTGAATTTAGTTTGAGAATTTTAATGAAAAGAAAAGAAAAGAGTAAAAGAAAAAAAATGAAGACAGAAAATTGTGACAATGAAAAGATCGGACAAAGGAATTTGAGAGAAAGATGAAATTGAAGTTCGACAGGTTTGGTGACAAGTGTGTGACAGATACGTGAATTTAGATTTAGAGACAACCTGCAGACTTGAGTTCTAACAGTTTTCCAATTCATTGACAATATTGTCCTCCGGTTCCAAGTCCTCTTCATGATGATTTTTACTATTATTATTATTTTCCAAATGTGGTGGGTATCTAATAATAATATGATACTCCATAAAATCCCTTTTTAAAATTATGGTACACCTTAAATATTCAATGCTATCATTACCAAAACCAAGTTAAAAAATTTCCATTCAAAAGCAAGGATGAAGAAGAGTTGCTAGAATCAAAGTTTCAAAATCCATAGCTTTGTTGAGGTGTTGCCACACACACAGCTTAGCATTGCTTCATACATTGGATACATTGGGTTGGTGGAGCAGCACTTATCAGTCTGAGCCTCAAGTTTATTTTTTATCTCAAGGTACTTTGGAAGTACCAGTGAGCCAGTTGGGCCTTCACCTTCAATCATTCCGGTCAGCTTCACATAGACCTGGAAAAGAAAGATGTGTCAGTCAATCAATTGGAAAAAATAAAAAAAGATTCACCTTACCTCTAGCTCATCATTTAGACATTTAATTTCATTTCAGTTATGGGCAGAAAAAGTGATGTCATGAAATTCACCAGCTGTTTTTTTTTTTCTTTTTATTTTTTCCATTCCCATGTGCCTTTTCCTGGTCCTCCCATAATATATGATTTATAAACTGAAATGAAGGAAGAAACGAATGAATCATTCAATTTTGAAAATAGAATTTTAAATCTAAATGTTACCACCTTTCCCGCTAAAACTCTCCTACGTCTCTTGTACTTGATGTTCCATCTTATTACGTATCCTAAAATGAGCATAGGAATTTGTTTAAGTTAAAATGTTCATGAAGAAATTTTGAGCGGTAAGAGCTGAATGCTCTGCTGACTGGGCTGATGATGTAAGTCGAGGATGAAGGGTTTTTACTGTTATAGTTAAAGCATAACTGATTGGACTTATTCCCAGAAGGGACTTGGGAGAAAGATTAAGATGAACCAATGAATTATTTGTAAATCTAAATTTTCAATTTGATTCTAATATAAAATGGTTTTACTTCAACACAAGAAGAACTACTTATTTTACTTCAACACAAGAAGACTATATATTTTTACTTCAACACGAGAAGAATATTTTTACTTCAACACAAGAAGAACCGGATATTTTAATATTTTAAATTTAATATGCTACTTAGTAGATTACTTGACTAACTATTTTTGATTGGATTAAAATTGTAACTTTAGGTGAGAGCTTAATCACGTGAGAGTCAAAAATTTAGGACTGAAAATTCAACAGTTCAATTACCCATTTTTAATTCCCTTTCTAGGCTGCAGAGTGGGTGATAATTTCGATTACTTTATCAAGCTAGGTTGGAGGACAGCTAGATTAGTGCAATTCAAACAACAAAAGATATTGAAATGGAAACAACCTTATTGGTGAGTTTTCAGAGCCTAAATGAATTGGATACTGTGTTATTATCATTACATTTTCTACCAGAATGATAATTGGAATTGGAAACACTGTCTGATTTGGAACAATCATACTCATTACCAGTACTACCATCATTTCTGTAGTCAGAATCAGAATTTTTATCAGTAATTTTAGGTGCTTCCAATTCTGTTGTGCCTTCATTGGCCACCAATTTGTCCAACTCTTCTTCTTCTATCATCTCCTCAAGGACTGTGATGGATCTCAATACTGATTTCTTAGTCATTGAGATTGATGCTGGTTTGATCAAGATTGATGTAAGGCCTGCATTTACTACAAGTGCCACCTTGTGGAAAAAACACCAAACATGCATGGCACGGCTTTCATTTACTTTTTCTGTTTCTGTGGATAGCATCTTGATCAAATATGCTTCCCATGGTTTTGTTATTTGATCCTGAAACAGTTGTCTGACCTAACATGTAGAGAAGGTGAGAAGGAAAAAATTAATATAAATTAAGAAGGTGAAATGAAAAAAAAAACTCGTTTTTTTATACAAGCAGTTTTTTTAGAAGGTTTGATATTAGTCAAGCAAATAGACCAAATTGGTTTTTCCAAGATAGCATCTTCAAAGCAAGATTTCAAAAAATTTAATTCCACTCAGAGTCAATAAAGGTGACAGAAGCACCAATGAAGGCATATTTGTTGAAATTTAGGACTCAGAATCTTTTTGAATTTTTTATTTTTCTGTAAACAATTTTTTATTTGTGTTTTATTTGTATTTATTTTGATGAAAGAAAAAGAAACTCAAGATTAAAGAAGGATGGCAAGGAGGATGAGGATCTCACTTGGGTTGGCTCAGAATGTTTTGGATTTCTAAGATGAAGAACCAATGATTTCATGTATTTCTGACAACAGCAGTTTAAATAGAATAAAAAAGTAATAGGCCCCCTGAACAAAATTTCAGGGGTTTAAAATGGTTCTAAAAAAAAACAAAAAGTTAAGAGATTTTTTGAAAGACACTAGAGATAATTTATAGAGTACAAAATGGGTCAATGCCTCTTTTTTACACTACCTATAATCTTACTACTAAGCCAATAACAATTCACATTATAAGAGGGATCATTAGTTCCTTTTATTTAACTTCCAAAAAATATAATATAATTGAACAATAGACTCCTAGAGAATGAAGCATGATGATCAGGTTTCTAGTCTACAAGACACATACTACCAGCTACCATCTACATTGAGAATTTCATCTTAATTTTAATTTTTTATCATTTTTATTTAAAATATATTCATTTGAAATCAAATTAATCTTGAATGTTGAAAACAGGGCATAAGGAATATTTTGATGAGTGGTCATGAGGACCAAATTCCAACAATACTGATTCCCTTTAGTGGTCCATGAATCATGGATTAAGGTGAACCGGCTGCTCAGATTCCAGTGAGAAAATAAATGAAATGTACTGGTGAGATGAATGGAAATTTTATTATGAGGAGAAAAAGAATTTACATGAATTGGATCAAATAACTCTTTCTTCATTCCAAGATACAGGTGCTTGGCCTGTTGGGCTGACTATTTATGTCCAAAAAGGTGGGCATCAGGATTCACATAGGAAACTTTGGCCCATAGATACTGGTCCTCAATTTGTGACCAAGGGAGAGTGTACTGGTGAATCTGCCATATAACAACCAGTTGGTTGAGTAAATTACCCTTAAATTTCTGTTTTTGGGCCCTGGTGGAGATTAACTGTTGCTTTGAATCAACCTGAGTGGCCCGCTGATCTGAAACCAAAGGTGGAATTCAATCTCCATTTTTGATTGCTTTTGCAAAACCAGAACATCCATTAGAATTCTTGGAAATCTGACTCAAGCCATTGTGATGTGCTTTGAGGTTTTCAACCAAGCTGCCATGGGCACAATAGATCTTTTGACACCACTTGCACTGGTAATTTATTCTGTTTCCTTTGGTTTGCTGATGATGAGAAGTGAGATTTCAAAAAAAAAAAATTGATTAATAAATTAAGATAAACAAATTTGGAAGGGAAAACAATAACAATAAGAGGAAAAGAAAATCAACCTTTTCAAAGTATTCTTTGACATTATATAACTCATCATTCTCACAACAGTGATTCTTTTTCTTACAGCTGTGAGAACGAGGTTCAAATTCAATTTCCTCAAACAAGTCTTGATTGTATTTGTATGCTATAGCCTCAGGCTCAGGATCTGTCTACTCAAAAGGTGTGACCTATGGAAATAAATCAATCAAAAAGAAGAAAATTATGAACAATTTTAATTATATTAGTCTTTGTAAACAAATGAACAGAGAATGGGACTCACCACCTGTGAGGCTCCAAAAGAGGTTTGTTTATTTTTAGTCTGAGCCTGAGATGAGTGTGCAGAGGTATGTTTAAGTTTGGGCATCTTGGAATTGGAGTGGCTAGTTGTACTAGAAAGCCTTTGACCCTCATTTTTACTTTTCCCATGAACATTTATTGGTTGCAATGATTGTCCCAAACAAGTTACAGCAGAGATAGGAGGATGTTATTTTGATGTTTATTGATTTTGAGTCTGACTCCAACAATGCTCAATCAGATTTCTGGCTTGATATGGGATCAGGGAGTGGCGCAAATCAGAGGATGGAACCACCATTCCTTCTTGAAATTGTTTGGCCAGGGTGACTCACTGTGATCATTGAAGAGATGAAACTTTTGATTGGTTCGATTGATCTAATGAGTAGTTTTCATCATTTATAGAGTTACCCGGTAAGTTATTTCTCTTTCTAGCCATGGTTGCGACTGAATTTGGATTAAAATAGGTGATATTGTTGGATTTACAGAAGATGAAGCAAGGAAGTGAATAGGAAGGACAAGATCTTGGTGAAATAAAAAGGGTAATATGGATATCTCTGGGGATATCAGAGATATTATATTACCCAAGGAAAAAAAAAAACAAATAATTTTGTTAATTGACGCTAACTTGGTTCTGTGGAGTTGATTTTAGCTTAACGGAAAAAGGTATCTAGAAACAGAAAAATGGTACACTACAAAAAAAGGCCAGTGTTATTGCCAAGTCATGTAGTGACCCAGTGTTGCTGTTAGCTTGCTAAAATGTTGAGCAAGCCAACTTATGTAAAAAAAAATACTAAAAATAAAATGAATATATAATACAAAAGATTTATATTATAAAATATACAATAAGTTACAATTAGCAAATTTTATAGTTAGGAAAGGTGAATTATTATTGCATATTTGAAATGCTTGAGGAAAAAGAACCCCAGTCACTCAGCAGAAGTATGGGCAAAAAATACCTCCTTCTGGCTTATTTTAATTAATAAAAGAAAATGAGAAGGAAACCCCTAAAAGCCCCCTGATATTGTATGTCTATCTATATGTACTAGAACATATTTATGCATAAAACTAGGGTGTTGTGTGTAGTTTAGGAGTTAATTACATATTTGCAATACTTTCAATTAACAAGGAAGATTACATAAGCAATTATTCAAACAGGTGACAAGAGTTTCAAACTTGATTACATAATCTACTTGACAAATCCCGCGGGCCTGAATGGGCCAAAACTGTTTTGTTTGACTACGTGAGTATTACCATCAAAATATGGCTCTCATGCTATTTCTAAATTCAGAAGTCTCATGCAAAAGTTCTTCCCCAAGAAAGTAAGTATTTTTACGTTGAAATAAAACATCAATACTCTTGAGGAAAAATATGGAAACCCCTCTAGCTCCTAGGGTTTACACACCACGCATCCATAAGTAATATTTATGGACTTCTGGAAGGATGGAGCATATATTATATATATAAAATATATAAAATATATTAATATTATTTAATTGTTTTTAATAATAATAGTAGTTATGATTTAATAATAATTAATTGAATAATAAATAATTATAATAATACAATTTTGCAGGTAAATGGATTATAATTTAATCTCATAACCTGACAAGAGTACTTGAAATATTATAAACAGAGCTCTAATTTCGTCCCATTCATCCCCCATTATATTACTTACCCAGCTAAAATAGTTTATGTACATACCAAAATTGTAGTATTAGTAAATTCTTAGCATTAAGTCCTTGATCATCCCAGGCCAATTGGATCCCCTTCAGAACTCCAACTGTGCCTCTAAACCCTTCAACTGCGCCCTTGGATCCCCTTCAGAACTCCAACTGCGCTCTTATGGACTCTGTACCGTTTTTATGTAAAGCCATGGACCAGTGAATCTGCTCCAGGCTCTTACTTTGTGGCATATTGGGTATAAACACCCCTGATCACAATCAGGCCCCAAAGAAAAGTTGTATGTCAACTTAAAAGCGATAAGAACACCCTAGAGTGCACTCTGGACCCTTATTTCCTCAGAGGGATCAACAACACCAGTTATACTGGCCCCTCTGTTGGAAATTATATATAAATATATAATTATTCAACTACCAAACCTTGGAAGAAATAGTTGTATAACTATTTTTCCACACCTTGCAGCGTGTGTAGCTAAAGGGTATCCAGTCCCTGGCATCACAGCGTCTGACAGTTGCAACTACTCTAAAAAAAAAACTTCAGAACTCAACTATCATCACTACAAATCTGTCATTCAAGATATTTGCTGATTTCCTCATGGTTATAAAGGGCAACTCTAATCTTTTCTGGATTTCCCAGGTAGGAAATCCACTCTATGAGTAAACCTCTTGAAAAAAGGCCTAGTATAGATAATGCTACCAATACAGGTGAAGAAATAAAACTCCATTTTCTAGGAAAGTTCATCCAAAAAATGAAATTAGAGGATGGGATAAATTTATCCTTTATTCAATCAAAGATTTCTAGCCGCCAATCAATATTCTCAACAGAGGAGCTATGAATGTATTGTGAATGAAACTTGTTGATTCCGAGCTACTCATGGATAAGATAGGATTATCTAACAAAAACAGATCATCAAATTATAATTCAGTGTCATAAAGGCATTTATTAAGATACTAGAATTTTTCTTCAATGAGGATTGAAAAATAAATTACCAAACAAAAGTAGGAACATTTCAAGTGCTCTGATGCTAAAAAGAAGTCTCAAAACTCTATCCATGATGAGAATTGAAAGTAAGAAAAAAAATACAGACCACAACAGTGAAAGCATATAAAAATTCAATATAAGCAATCAATCCTATCAACACCCAAACGCTACACTAAATTATAATTAGCGGCGCTACACGCGTAGCTTAGCGGATATCCGCTAGCTCTGACTCTTGTTAGCTTTAGTGTAGCAGAAAAACGCTAAAAATAGCGGTAGCTTAGCGGTGGGTCCGCTACAAGGCTCCTGGGGCTGATGTAGCTTAGCGCCTGGATGCTGCTAACATTAATTTTAGCGGTAGTGTAGCGGCTCAAGCAAGAAATCACAGTGATGCAGCTGAGCCAGGACCCTTTCCCACCATCCAAAAGGATGCTTGAAATCTACCTATACCAACTCCGCCAATGAGTGTGTGAAGGCTGGGCAGTTGGTGCAATGACTACATTCTGTTACCACCAGCTATCAAAACCACAGAGTTTATGGCAACTCTAACCTTGTGACTCCAAGAATGAAATGATACCAATCAACTGTACTTTATTCCATTCACAATGACTGATTTTTTCTACCCAATTGATGATAGTTATAAGTTGACTTTATCACTTATCAGTATTACTACTGATCAAAAGAGAAGAAGCACATGAGTATAAGGCATCATAACTAATAATCTCAAATCTTTTTGTGTTAAAAATATAAAGATTATAAGATTGTTTACATTTAATTCATTTTTTTTTTCTCTTATGTTTTGCTATATCATTTTTTTTTGTATTCTTTCTTGATTTGCTTTTATTCTGTTCATCTGTTATAACTATTTCTATACATCCGGAACATGTTTCAAGTACCTCTTTTTTTATTCTTGATTGATTCGATTTTCTTCTGTCACATCTTTTTTTTTGATTCTCTCTTGATTCGCTTTTATTCTATTGTGGTTTTTTTGTTTTGATTCCTTCTTGATTCTCCTTTATTCTGTTGTATTTTTTTTTCTTTTTG